>CM038725.1:25397400-25487400 GCA_021613375.1 Megaleporinus macrocephalus | reverse complement strand
ATGGCACATGCTTCTCCTCTGATCACAGGTGTGTGGAATCTGAAGTGGGAGCACAGACTATTTAAAAACAGGCGCTCTCTCCAGTGTGACAGAGGAGGATGCTGGGCTGCACGCACGAGAGCTAGAAAAAAAGAGGAGAAAGAAAAGGCTGAGAAAAAGCCATGTTTACTTTATTTTACTTAGTTATTACGTAAATAAAACACTTGGTTCACTTGCACTGGGCTGTCTGTGTGCTTCTGAACTTTGCTCAGCTTCCAGGCATGGAACCCTCCTACCCACAAAGGGGTGGTGCCCGCATTCTCCCCCAATCTGGCCTGACCAGGGGAGGGCTCGAGCTCACAGGCTGAGTTGTCCGTGTGTGTCTCTTTGAGTTTCATCAGGTTTCCCAGTCAGTGTGCTCAGCCCCTTCCCTGGCCAGGCAACAAGATTTTAACAAAGTTTTATGGCTTTTAATACAACATAATTCAATTTAGAATTTCTATGTTGTTGCTGTCCAAAAAAAGAATACTTTTATAGATTTGTATAGTTTTGTCTTAAGCCCAATAGCTGTTCTTTACAATTTGATAAACTGAAACTGACCAATAGAAATGCACAGAAATGACTGAGAATGAAACCTCTTTACATTTACTGACATGAAAAGTGAAGTGCTCTCTCCTGTAAAGCTACCAATTTAGCAAATACGTGTTTGTTTACAGTATCTAGCCTTTGGTGTTGTTTGTTTTAGCAGGTTTACTTCATTAAAGTTAGAGCAGTGTGTGTTTGTGTGTTGTGCACCCGGGTATATGTTTCACTCCCAACACATCATCTCTGAAGCCAAAGAATCCAAAACCCTGGAATACACACACTTACACACACACTTACACACACACACACACAGACACATAGACACTGAGCTTGGAGCGCTGCAGCTGAAATCTTCTGAAGCACATCATCACGCTCCCATAATTCCCCCAAACTCTTTCTGCTGTGACAGAGGCTAAACAGCGTTAAGCTAACGCTAACACTCACATTCCGCTCTCAAACAAGCTAAATCTCACACTGACCTTGTTACACTCTGTGTGTGGTCATAGTAGCTCTTCTGCGCACATACACACATTTCAGCTCTGACTGTTACATCAAATATATCCAAGAGTGTGGAAACAGATTCAGCATAACTGGAAATAGATTTGATGGTGTAACTATGGAAATGGCTGTAATAAAACTATAGAAATGGATGTAGTGTAACTATGGAAATGGGTGTGGTGTAACTATGGGAATGGCTGTAATAAAACTATAGAAATGGATGTAGTGTAACTATGGAAATGGGTGTGGTGTAACTATGGAAATGGCTGTAATAAAACTATAGAAATGGATGTAGTGTAACTATGGAAATGGTTGTAGTGTAACTATGGAAATGGGTGTAGTGTAACTATGGAAATGTGTGTAGTGTAACTATGGAATTGGTTGTAGTGTAACTATTGAAAAGGGGGGGGGAGTTTAACTATGGAATTAGGTGAAGCAGAACCATGTAAACTGATTAAACCATGGAAATATGTGTATTGTAACTAAATACATGGGTGTAGCGCAGCCATGCAAATAGTTAAAGGGTAACCATGGAAATAGGTACAGTGTAACTATGGAAATGAAAGTACTGGAACCATGAAAATGATTAGAGTTTAAATATGGAAATGGGTGTAATGTAATCATGAAACTGGGTGTAGTGTAACTTTGGAAATGGGCGTTTAACATAGAAATGGGTACAGTGTAACTACGGAAACAGGTGTAGCATAATCATAGAAAATGGTGTAGTGTAACTTTGGAAATGAGTGTTTAACATAAAAATGGGTACAGTGTAACTATGGAAACAGGTTTAGTGTAGCTATGAAAATAGTTGTACTGTAACCATGGACAAGGGTGTTTAAGAATGAATGGGTGCGGAGAAACTATGGCAATTGATGAAGCTATTTATTTTATTTGTATATATCTTAAAGATAATGCATAAACTATGTGCACATAAACTATGTAGGTTGTTTTGGATTAAGCGATCAGGGTAAAGTGTCTGTAAGGCAGGGCTTATGAAGAAATGTCTGAAGACTATAGAACATTATTACTTGTTCTGTATAATATAATGTAAAATATTTTATATATGATGTATACTGTACTGTCATAAAGTTTGAGAAAAAAAAAGGTTTTGTTTTCTGTGCAATACAGGAGACGTATAGTGCAGTCCTCACTGCTCGCCCACCTCATATCACTGCGGTCAGGACAAAACCTGTCTCTGAAATGTTGGCTTTAACAGGAGAATGAACTACATGCTTCTTAATGTGTAATTTATGTTCATATAATTTGATTTTATTCCAAATAAATTTGGGCCATTTCTGTTGGTCCATTAGTATTGCTATGGCGGTGGGAGTATGGCATATCTAGTGGTACTCCACTGTGTTTACACTGCCACTATACCCTGCTTTGGGGTTGAGTTTTTCTGCTCCAGTCTGAAAACGTTGGCCTTGAGATCACTGAACACACACACACACATGTAATGTAGCGTGCTGTTAGCAGTGATGAGTCATTTTCCTAAAGCGTCTGCTGCTGATCTGTCTAACTCTGTTAGGCAACATGTTTCTTCTGAAGGAGATCTGGACCAGAGCCTCGCAGTGTGTGTGAGTGAAACACAGAAAACACTATTAATATTAGAGAATCCACTGATTGTGCAGAGTCCAGTGACCCAATTCTTTACTTGAGGTAACGATATATATATATTTTACAAGCACAAACACATTTCTTGCCAATAGAAATGGTTTTAAATAATGATCTCAGGTACATATGTTCATATAGACCAATACTGTATATAGATATATCTCTATTTCTATATATCTATATCTGTATATATATACTACAGCGCCACCGTGAGGCAGACCAGTGCTGCAGCTCTATTTAGTTCATTATCTATATTTTGCACCTTGCTTATATACATACATGTATATAATACTCATGAAATATTTTATTATTATTACATATAAATGTACTACATACCATACAGGGGACATTGTTTCATTACATAAAAGTACTTACATAAATATATGCATATATTACATATGGGTCAAAGTACTATTTACAGAGAGATGAATACATGTTTATAATAAAGTCCTGAGATTGTATATAAACAGACAGTGTGTGTAACTAGTGCTGCTCTGTGTTAGTGAGTGAGGGTCTTTGTGTGTGTTACAGATGCTCCGTGTGTTTTAATGATTTGATCATCAGCCTTAATTATAGTCATAAGTGTTTTTCTGAAGGTAGGACACTCTTTATTCAGGTGGAGCTTTATTTTAATCTTGTTAGAGGAAAGAGAACAGGTATACGCCCAGGTGAACGCTGTTTTTGGAGCATGAAGCTTAAAATAACATCTTGCCTTTCTCTCTCTCTCTCTCTCTCTCTCTCTCTCTCTCTCTCTCTCTCTCTCTCTCTCTCTCTCTCTCTCTCTCTCTCTCTATCTCTCTCTCTATCTCAGCTTTTTCCTTTATCCCTCTCTCTGACACTCTTTTTCTATACTCTCTCACTTTTCACACCATCTGTTTCTTCCTCTCTTCTTTTGTCTCTCCTCCGACCCTTTTTCTATTGCTCTCTGTCTCTCCCACTATTTGTATTCTATCTTGCTGTGTCTGTTCTCCTCTTTTTCTCTGTCTCTCAACCTATCTCTCTTGTCTCTCTCCTCTCTGTCTCTCTCTATCTGTCTCTCTTCTCTCTGTCTCCCTATATCTCTTTTTTCCTCTATCCTTCCTCTATCTCTATCTATTACTCTTTACTCTTTACTCCCCCCCCTCGTGTACTGCTGAGGGAATACTGTGTCCTCATGCTTTTACTAATCGTGTCCTTCCTCGCGTAGATCAAGCCTAACCTTCTTCATCTGCTTGTCTGCCTTCTGTCCCTCTATCCCTCCATCCCTCCATCCCTCAGGGGCCAAGCTCCAGACCCCAGCTGCTTTTCTGCTTTTTTCTTTCTTTTTTCTGCTATTAAAGAAATTAACATTCCTTTCTTTGTAACAGCACAGCAGTTTTGTTCAACATCTCCAGTCGAGAGCAAGATCAAGTGGCTAAAAGCACATTAAAACCAAAAAACCTGCTTTACATAATTATTTACCCTCGAGTCTATCAGCCGACACCTATTCTCTTTCTAAAGTTTGCTGTTTTAGTTGTTGGTGCTGTAAGGCTAGTGTAGTTAATAACTAATGGTAGATGATGTGCTTTGTGACACTCGTGGGACACTGTTATCTATAAACAAGTTTTAAAAAGTCAGCTTGAATGAAAAATAAAAGATATAAATACATAAATAATACACGGCTTACAAACTGCTGATCTCTGGCCAACACTCCTGGTCTGCTTTGGCCCTCATACAGATCCTACATCATTATTCAGCTTTTATTTAAAACTAACTGGAGCAAAAAAGTCACAGACCAACAGACATGGAGACAGATGAACAGATGGACGGATGAATGTGTGAAAGAAGAACAGATGAAGGAACAATGTTGGTGTATGGATAAAAGAATGAATGGAGTAAGGAAGTGTTGGTATACGGGTAAAGGAATGAACAGAGGAAGAAACGGATGAAGGAACAATGTTGTAGTACAGGTATAGGAATGAAAAAATGAAGGAATAATGTTGGTGTATATATAAAGGAATAAAGGGATGAAGGAACATTGTTGGTATATGAATAAAGGAATAAATGGATAAAGGAGCAATGTTTGTTCATGGATAAAGGAATGAATGGGTGACGGGGGCTATAGATAGGTGGTCTAGCTTGTTAGTTTTTGGTTATGCTGGGTTTGCTTTAGCTCATTAAGTTTCTCTGTCTCTGATACTGAGGGTGGTGCGAAATCATCAGCAATATGATTGGTCCGGGGAATGTT
Organism: Megaleporinus macrocephalus; assembly: GCA_021613375.1. NCBI lineage: Eukaryota > Metazoa > Chordata > Actinopteri > Characiformes > Anostomidae > Megaleporinus > Megaleporinus macrocephalus. The sequence continues at coordinate 25,482,518 of CM038725.1, read as the reverse complement.
TATGGAAAAGTTACTGAAGATTAGCGGTGACAGATTACATGGAGACAGATTACATGGATCTCAAACAGATTACATATTTATTCAAAGGGTTTTCTTAGTACATGTTTACTGTTTACCTGCAAGAACAATTTCCTGCAGCCTGAACGAAATTCTGGTTCTGAAGACCTACTAGCTCCAACCGTAATCTAACACCTAATCCAGGTAATTAGATGTTTGTATATTAGAGACAAATGTGTTTGATCAGCACTCTATATGCTGGTAGGTCTCCAGGTCCCGAATTAAGCGCCACTGTTCTAAATCAATTACTTGTTTTTTTGTGTTTTTTTTTAAGTTATTATTCTCAGAGTGCACCAGAGTGCTTAATTTTAATTTGGAACTGATTTTCACTACAGGACTAAGCCTCTCGACCCTGTAAAAGGTTTTTTACCCATTCTTTACTGCTTACTGAAATGATAAGCCTCATGATTAGATATTTACCCTGTCTGTAAATAATATATACAAATGTATTTAGAAACATTATGAGACATTTCTGGAGCACTCTAAATTTGAAAGCATTGCTATCATGCTGAAACTACTTGAACTCTATAAAACAGCAAGTGTGCGCTATTTCAGGATAGGTTTCTTGGTATTAGTCTAAAAATGAATTTATAAACCCAGTTGGGACAGAGTGTGAAATGATAAATACTCTCATTGCATTTTTTGTAAATATACACTTATTTCATAATTAATGTAACATGTTCCAAAAAAAGTTGGAGCAGGAACCTGTTTACTACTGAATCACATCAATCGGGGACTGAAGATACAAACTGATCCAGGTGGACTTTATTCTGTTATATAAGACTTAGTGTTGTGAGACAGTTCTGGACTGCAAGCAGGTCAATCTATAATCAGCACTGTCTGATTATGCAGCCATGCTGTTGAGTGTTATTTAGTTTTGGTCATGTCAAAATATTCATGAACGTCTCTGAAAAAGACGGAGTCTAGAAGGCAGTGTTTGTTCTCCAAAATGATTGCATGATCTTGCTTCTGTCCCAACATTTTTTGGAATGTGTTGCCGTTGCAGTGGCATATTCACATAAAAGAATGAAGCTCAATATAAACATTAAATCTGTTGTCATTTATTAAAATTAAGGTAAAACTTGGGTTTGAAAAAAAAAATGGTTTTGTAATCTAAACAAATCCAGACTAAGAAAGCTATTTAGTTTTCAACATGATGCAAAGCAGAACTCTGTGCTAACAGCATTGTTATGCTTGTTGAGCTAGGGAGTGTGGAAAGTGCCTCAGGCAACAGTTTTTCTTACATGTGAACACAGCCTAATAATCATGTACCTTAAACACGTTCCCAAAGGCTTAACCATCTGGCTGTGCCTGCATGCACTGTACAGAGAACAGCTTGTTATTCCTTGACATGTTTGCTCATACATGCTAATATAGCAAACGCCCTGAATAATAAGTGTCTGCAGGCTAGCGTTAGCATGTGAAGTTACGCTCCATTCACTCGTTGTCCCCACCTGATTCCAGATGTGACGCCGTCGGAGATATGCATGTCCTCTAAAATTTTTATCATCCACCCTATAAGCGCCCCAGCTTCCTCGTCAGACTCTCGCAGACAAAAAGAAAATCTGTTTGAGTTGTCGACTCTCATTGACGCGTGTCTAATTTCGCTATCGTGTGTTTTTTAGCCGACGTGGAAGTGACAGGCCCGCTAATTAGCGCTTCTCCGCGGCGTGACAGTCTCTTTGTTGTGGTCTGATGTGGGGGTTGTGGAAATCCGCACTGAGGGAACAGGTGCGCTGCCGCTGGCCTGCTTTTGACTCTAGTGAGGTTTTTGCGTTGACGCCGTCAGATAGTTAATGCCGAAACACTCGCTCTCCGGTTGACGTAGCCGACGATGCCAAGCTTTGCTGCCTCGGTGGGAGCGTAAACATTGGGAATGTTATGAGTTTACGCCAGAGGTACACAAATATTTTCACACTAAGCTGACGTTGTAGAGGTAATGTTTGGATTTCTTTACAGTGGATGTGATGGGAACCAAGGGTCGTCTTGTCTACAACACAAATTTTATTTACTATCCAAACCACCAGTTGTTTTGAATAGTAAATTGATGTTGATGTTGATGTTTATTTTAAATGTTTATGATGGTAATAATAGTGATGTGATCACTATTTTACCACCCAAATTCCCTGTAACGTATAAATCAACGTCTCAGACATTAGAAAGCATATTTATAACCATGTAATAACGTCCTGTGGCGGAGCTGTTAGAGGTGGACGCCTGCCTCCTATCACTATGAACAACTGTGACTTGGTAAGTTTCTGTAGAACAGATTGTTTCACACCAAATCAGTCTGAACTACTTTGTTCATAGATCATTCTACTGAAGTGATGACTGAAAAGTCAGGTTAAGGTTTAGTATAAGTGTAGGGGTTAGGATTTAGTGTAAATGTAGGGGTTAAGATTTAGTGTAAATATAGGTGTTAGGGTTTGGTGTGAATGTAGGAGTTAGGGTTAAGTGTGAATGTAGGTGTTAGGGTTTAGTGTAAATGTAGGTGTTAGGGTTTAGTGTAAATGTTTAGGTTATGATTTAGTGAAAATGTAGGTGTTAGGATTTAGTGTGAATTTAGGAGTTAGGGTTAAGTGTGAATGTAGGGGTTAGGGTTTAGTGTAAATGTAGAGGTTATGATTTAGTGTGAATGTAGGAGTTAGGGTTAGGTGTGAATGTAGGTGTTAGGGTTTAGTGTAAATATAGGAGTTAGGGTTAAGTGTGAATTTAGGGGTTAGGGTTTAGTGTAAATGTAGAGTTTAGGGTTTAGTGTAAATGTAGAGGTTATGATTTAGTGTGAATGTATGAGTTAGGGTTTAGTGTAAATGTAGAGATTAGGGTTTAGTGTAAATTAAGGTGTTAGGGTTTAGTGTAGATGTAGAGGTTAGGGTTTAGTGTAAATAAAGGTGTTAGGGTTTAGTGTAAATGTAGAGGTTAGGGTTTAGTGTGAATGTAGGAGTTAGGGTTAGGTGTGAATGTAGATGTTAGGGTTTAGTGTAAATGTAGGAGTTATAGTTTAGTGTTAGGGTTAGGGTTAGTGGAGGGGTTATGATTTAGTGTAAATGTAGGTTTTAGGGTTCAGTGTGAATGTAGGTGTTAGGGTTTAGTGTAAATGAACGTGTTAGGGTTTAGTGTAAATGAAGGTGTTAGGGTTTAGTGTGAATGAAGGTGTTAGGGTTTAGTGTGAATGTAGAGGTTATGATTTAGTGTGAATGTAGGAGTTAGCGTTTAGTGTAAATGTAGGTATTAGGGTTTAGTGTAAATGTAGGTGTTAGGGTTTAGTGTGAATGTAGGAGTTAGGGTTTAGTGTAAATGTAGGTGTTAGGGTTTAAAGTAAATGAAGGTGTTAGGGTTTTGTTTGAATGAAGGTGTTAGGGTTTAGTGTGAATGTAGAGGTTATGATTTAGTGTGAATGTAGGTGTTAGGGTTTAGTGTAAATGTAGGTGTTCGGGTTTAGTGTAAATGAAGGTGTTAGGGTTTAGTGTAAATGAAGGTGTTAGGGTTTAGTGTAAATGTAGGTGTTAGGGTTTAGTGTAAATATAGGTGTTAGGGTTTAGTGTAAATGAAGGTGTTAGGGTTTAGTGTAAATGTAGGTGTTAGGGTTTAGTGTAAATTAAGGTGTTAGGGTTTAGTGTAAATTAAGGTGTTAGGGTTTAGTGTAAATGTAGGTGTTAGGGTTTAGTGTAAATGAATCTTTTAGGGTTTAGTGTGAATGTAGATGTTATGATTTAGTGTGAATGTAGATGTTAGGGTTTATTGTGAATGTAGATGTTAGGGTTTAGTGTAAGTGAAGGTGTTAGAGTTTAGTGTAAATGAAGGTGTTAGAGTTTAGTGTAAATGAAGGTGTTAGAGTTTAGTGTAAATGAAGGTGTTAGGGTTCAGTGTGAATGTAGAGGTTATGATTTAGTGTAAATTTAGAGGTTATGGTTTAGTTTGAATGTAGGGGTTAGGGTTTAGTGTAAATGTAAAGGTTATGATTTAGTGAAAATGTAGGTGTTAGGATTTAGTGTGAATTTAGGAGTTAGGGTTAAGTGTGAATGTAGGGGTTAGGGTTTAGTGTAAATGTAGAGGTTATGATTTAGTGTGAATGTAGGAGTTAGGGTTAGGTGTGAATGTAAGTGTTAGGGTTTAGTGTAAATGTAGGTGTTAGGGTTTAGTGTAAATATAGGAGTTAGGGTTAAGTGTGAATTTAGGGGTTAGGGTTTAGTGTAAATGTAGAGTTTAGGGTTTAGTGTAAATGTAGAGGTTATGATTTAGTGTGAATGTATGAGTTAGGGTTTAGTGTAAATGTAGAGGTTAGGGTTTAGTGTAAATTAAGGTGTTAGGGTTTAGTGTAGATGTAGAGGTTAGGGTTTAGTGTAAATAAAGGTGTTAGGGTTTAGTGTAAATGTAGAGGTTAGGGTTTAGTGTGAATGTAGGAGTTAGGGTTAGGTGTGGATGTAGATGTTAGGGTTTAGTGTAAATGTAGGTGTTATAGTTTAGTGTTAGGGTTAGGGATAGTGGAGGGGTTATGATTTAGTGTAAATGTAGGTTTTAGGGTTCAGTGTGAATGTAGGTGTTAGGGTTTAGTGTAAATGAACGTGTTAGGGTTTAGTGTAAATGTAGAGGTTAGGGTTTAGTGTAAATAAAGGTGTTAGGGTTTAGTGTAAATGTAGAGGTTAGGGTTTAGTGTGAATGTAGGAGTTAGGGTTAGGTGTGAATGTAGATGTTAGGGTTTAGTGTAAATATAGGAGTTATAGTTTAGTGTTAGGGTTAGGGTTAGTGGAGGGGTTATGATTTAGTGTAAATGTAGGTTTTAGGGTTCAGTGTGAATGTAGGTGTTAGGGTTTAGTGTAAATGAAGGTGTTAGGGTTTAGTGTAAATGAAGGTGTTAGGGTTTAGTGTGAATGAAGGTGTTAGGGTTTAGTGTGAATGTAGAGGTTATGATTTAGTGTGAATGTAGGAGTTAGCGTTTAGTGTAAATGTAGGTATTAGGGTTTAGTGTAAATGTAGGTGTTAGGGTTTAGTGTGAATGTAGGAGTTAGGGTTTAGTGTAAATGTAGGTGTTAGGGTTTAAAGTAAATGAAGGTGTTAGGGTTTTGTTTGAATGAAGGTGTTAGGGTTTAGTGTGAATGTAGAGGTTATGATTTAGTGTGAATGTAGGTGTTAGGGTTTAGTGTAAATGTAGGTGTTCGTGTTTAGTGTAAATGAAGGTGTTAGGGTTTAGTGTAAATGAAGGTGTTAGGGTTTAGTGTAAATGAAGGTGTTAGGGTTTAGTGTAAATGTAGATGTTAGGGTTTAGTGTAAATGTAGATGTTAGGGTTTAGTGTAAATGTAGATGTTAGGGTTTAGTGTAAATGTAGGTGTTCGGGTTTAGTGTAAATGAAGGTGTTAGGGTTTAGTGTAAATGAAGGTGTTAGGGTTTAGTGTAAATGTAGATGTTAGGGTTTAGTGTAAATGAAGGTGTTAGAGTTTAGTGTAAATGAAGGTGTTAGGGTTTAGTGTAAATGAAGGTGTTAGAGTTTAGTGTAAATGAAGGTGTTAGGGTTTAGTGTGAATGTAGAGGTTATGATTTAGTGTGAATGTAGGGATTAGGGTTTAGTGTGAATGTAGATGTTAGGGTTTAGTGTAAATGTAGGTGTTCGGGTTTAGTGTAAATGTAGGTGTTCGGGTTTAGTGTAAATGAAGGTGTTAGGGTTTAGTGTAAATGAAGGTGTTAGAGTTTAGTGTAAATGAAGGTGTTAGGGTTTAGTGTAAATGTAGGTGTTAGGGTTTAGTGTAAATGAAGGTGTTAGAGTTTAGTGTAAATGAAGGTGTTAGGGTTTAGTGTAAATGAAGGTGTTAGAGTTTAGTGTAAATGAAGGTGTTAGGGTTTAGTGTGAATGTAGAGGTTATGATTTAGTGTGAATGTAGGGATTAGGGTTTAGTGTGAATGTAGGGGTTAGGGCTTTTGTTTTTTCCCATTAATTTGTCTTTTTGTCTCAGCATGTCTCTGTTTCCTTCTGTCTCTCTCTGTCCATCATCACTAGCTTTCTGTCTGCCAGGATGATCAGCATGTCTGATTTATTGCGTCCTCAATACTTTTATCTCCTACACGCTACTAACAGCTCTCAGCTAAAACCGTTTACACACACACACAATGCTGTCACATGCAATGCGTCACACACTCCTGGGACTAATTATCAGCCAGGTGTGGCGCCCGATATTTACCTGGGCAGGAGATGCACTAACAAGCAGCTGTTTGAGTTTTTCCGTGTAACAGAGAGAATTTCACACAGCACTGACAGAGAGAGAAAGAAGAAAAGAGAGAGATAGAAGAGAGGGAGGAAAGAGGGAAGCAGAGTGAGAAGAAGTTAGAGAAAAGAAAGATAGCAGATGTAGACAGGAAGGAGAGATTACAAAAAAGGAGAAGACAAAAACAGAGATTAGAGATAGAAACAGAGAGGAAACAACAGTTACAAGAGAAGAAAGAGAAAATAAGAGGAGAGGAGAGTGAGAGAAGGTAGAGTGAGAGAGTAAAAGATAAAAGGAGAGAAAAAGAGGAGAGAGAACAAGAGAAGGCAAATACGGGAGAGACATGAGAGTGTGAGACAGGAGAGAAAAGGGGAAGATAAGACAAAGACAGAGAAGAGAGGGAGAGGACGAGAGAGAAAGGTTACAATAGAAAAGAGAGGGAGAGAAGAGTGAGCCACAGATGGCAGAGTGATAGCAAGAAACAGAAAATGAAAGGGAGAAGGAGAGAGATGAGTAGAAGAGAAAGTGTGAGAGATTGGGGAGAGAGAAAAAGAAAGTGAGAAAGATGGTAGAAGAGAAGAGAGAAGGGAGAGAGAAGATCTAAAGTGACAGAAAAAGGGAGGAAAACAAGAAAAAAGAAGAGGGACAGAGAGGGGAGAAAGTAAGAGAGTGTTGGGAGAAAGAGGAGAGAAAGTAGGAGAGAGTGGGAATAGAGGAGAGAAAGTGAGAGAGAGAGGAGAGAAAGTGAAACAGTAAGAGAGAGAGTTTTTAAACACCTCAGTGTCCCTGCTGGATTGAGACCAGTCCACCAACCAACAAAATCCAAATAACAGTGTCCTGTGGGCAGCATGCTGTGACCTCTGATGAAGTACTACAGGATGACCAACACAAACTACGGCAACAGACAAGCTTTTGTCTCTGACATTATATCTACAAGGTGAACCAACAAGGTAGGAGTGTCTAACAGAGTGGAAAGTGAGTGGACACAGTGTTTAAAAACTGATCCAGTTACACCAGCACAACACACACTAACACCACCAATGTATATAAAAATATAAAAACGATATTTCTTTTTCTAAGAATAGTTTGTAGAATGCTCAAGCTTTACTCGTGCAGTTTTCTGTGGGTATATTGAGATAGTAGTGTGAGAGTACTGATTGTCTAACAGTCACTCGGCAGAGATGATGTAAATTCCTGTTTATCGCACAGTAAATGAATGCTATGTGTTTTTTTAAGTTTAGGTAACAAGGATGTGTTAGGTTAAAATTACTTTTTTTGTTGAATTAGTTAAATTATTAGTGAAAAGTTTTTACATTTTAACATTAAATGTATTGGAACTAAACAAAATATGATAGAAATTCTTTTTACTGTAAGGTTTTATGTTTACAAAAGCTGAGTAGCCCATGTGTTTATTAGAATTAATGCATACTAAATAATAATTAAGTGGTCCATTGTGATTATCAAAACATTCCTGAAAACTCTTTCTGTATGCATATTTGTTTGTATTTATTGTATTTATTAACATTGGATCAGACTAAACACAATGACAGTAATTTTTTAAATATTGTACTTTTACTAAAAAAGATTGCTATATAATCTTTTTTTCTATATTTATTGCTATCTGTTTTTTCTGAAAACAAACATTTGATGAGGCTGTAGATGTGAGTGTGGTCTTCCGTAGATAAGGACACCACTGAGATTTTTTCTTGTGGTTATGATTTATTGGACAGAAAAAAAGTGAACTGATTTTAAGGTTTGAAATCAGTCAAAATGTTAGCAGATCAGAAGAAACGAGGCATTCCGCTCATCGCTAGTAGTCTTAAACAGCAGATCTGCTAACTTTAAGATGTTAGCATGAGTTTGCATTGTCACTAGCATCTCTGAATACAAGAAAACTTCTCGCTACTTGTTTATTTTCATGCTGGCAGTCAAACCTCCAGGCAGTTGTGTCTTTCTGTTTGGCTTCTTTCATCAACATGGGAGTATATTAAACATTAGCTCATCCCATCGTTCTAGAAAATATTAGCCTGTAGCCTTTTTTGTTAGCATGCTCTGCCATAAAGAAACATCAGAAAACTGGCTGAACTGCTCAGCTGACCGCTAAGTGGTGTGTAATGGACAATTGCTAATGATTTAAAATGATTGCTTTCTCGTTTATAGAACGCATGACCTGATTTTTTTGGCTACGCTTCTCTTGGATATGCTAAACGCTGCAGGGCAGGGGATCGAAGAGCCCTTTTGATCTAATATGGTGGAGAATCAATGGAGAAGATGTGCTGGAAAAAATGTTAATGTGTCTTTAGGCAAGGTCAGAGGGGTCAGGTGACCCAGTGACAGTGTACGTGTGCGGTGGGGGTGGGGCGGCTTGGACTAAAAACACCTCAACAGTAATTGCAGTCGCATTGTATGTTGAAACATATGCTTTTCATTCTTTTAAGATCACCCCAAGTTCCCGTCTTTAATCACTTCTTCTTCCTCTTCAATATTATGATATACTGTCGTTTGCGTTTATAGAGAGAATTGTGCAAAAGTAGCAGCCATTAAGAAAAAAAACCTATTTAACAGAAAATAGGTACAATCTGGCACTGGCTTTAAGAGATATGCTGATAGCTACATGATAGGCATGTATAACAAAGGAACAGTTGTTTGGTGTTGTTGTTTTATCTGTGCTGTGTTAATCTGTGCTGTGTTAATCTGTGCTGGGATGTAGAGTTATTGTGTGGATATTTGTGCTGGAAGGTTGATCAACGTTAAGGTGAAATGTGTGATTAAAGGTGATCCACCCCTATGGATTCCCATGCCATTAAAGAGTACTTGTTATGGTAGAATCTAGTTATCCAGTTTACTCTCTGCTGATGTTACTGTGTTGTCAGAAGTGGGATAGAAGCGCTGACCAGTGGACTAGAGTGGGATGGCAATTCTGTAAACTCAAGACAAGAGAAGTTGAATTCAATGTCTGTGGAGAAGGTGGCATAGTGAGACTCAACAATGAGGCTACACTTTACACGTACAGGAGCTTTTATGACCCCATTCTAAATTAATCACATTCAACTTTGAGTCTTTAGACACTATGCACCTCAGCACTCAGCGACCTGTATCTCTGTTAGTTTAGGTTGTCTGCCACTTTGTGGCTGGGTGCTTTGGTTTCTTAAAGCTTACACTTTTCAATAATACCACTCACAGTTGATGGTGGAACATCTAGGAGGGAAGAAATTTCACAAACTAATTGGTTGCCACCTCTGTCCATGGTACTGAATAAAACACCTGAATTCAATAATTAATAAGTGTGTCCTATTACTTTTGTCCACATAGTTTATGATGAACAAATGATAGGTTTGTCAGTGTGGATTGTTTATTTAAGGCGTAGACAGGTAGGAGGACACTTTGTACTTTTGTATTTTTTTCTATGTACTAGGTTTGTTTGGAATTTTTTTGGCTCCCAAGAAATCAACATGTGGTTTATTCCGTTGCAGTTGTGAAAATCAAAACTCTTGATGGAGTGTTCTGCTCGCCACTGTGATTCATGGATAATTGCTGCTTACGGGGCGGGATTTTCCATTGGATCTCCACTTTAAAAAACATTGGAATATCTGGTTTGGCATGACACAACCATGTGAATGCAGCATTGGTAAGTCTGCCCTTCTGTGCCTGCAGTGGTGCAGGTGAGTTTTGGTGAGTCAGTGGGTTCTACAGACGAGTCAGCTCTACACTGTTTACAATCATGGGCAAGTCATGGTGTCATGTTGCCCCCAACTATTGCAGAGCTGCGCAGAGTATTTAAATGATCAGACAGAAAATTCCAGCGATTGAAGCTTTCAGAGTGGCTAGTCCATCCTGCCAGCAGAAGGAGAAGGAGGGCAAGTTAGAGAAAAAAATGGCCTGATGTTCTGAAGTGACAGCTGTAGCACATCCTATTTTCTCCCACATTGAGTCTAGCTAAGCAGCTCCGTATCTGCTGAAGCTTGTGTAACACTCTGCTATTGTTCTGCATTCCAGCACTGCTGCTTTCCAGGCTGTAGATAAGAGCAGAACTGTTTAGATCTGTTGTAAATGCTCTGCTTGACGTAAAAAGTTCTCTGTCCATCGTGGCTCAAGGCTGCAGCCTCAATAGACTGTGATAAATAGTACTCACATTCTCTTTCTCTTTCTCCCTCTCGTTCTCCCTCTTTTTTTTCATTTGATCTCTCATGCAGTGTTCAAGGGGGTCCATGTGTGTAATTATTAGCTGTTTTAGAATAAGCTCTCAAAGACAAGCGCTCCATCATTCACTGAGCTTTAGCACTGCTCTACCACTGACCAGAGAGAGAGAGAGAGAAAGAGATAGAGAGAGCGAGAGAGAAAGAGCGTAGTATTCATCACAATGTGCCATTGCGACCAGAGAGGACAGAGAGAGCAATAAGAAAAGAGAAGGGAGGGGTGAGTGAAACAGAATGAGACAGAGAGAGAAAGACAGAGAGAGATAGGGTTGAGGGGGAGAAAGGAAAGAAAAAGAAAAAAAAGAAAATGATACATTTAAAAAATGGGAAGAGAGAGATAGAAGAGAAAAGTGGAGGAGGCAGAGAAGAATGATAGCGAAGTTTAATGAGAGAGAAGAGAGAGAATAATGGAAAAATTAAATGAGAGAGAAGAGAGATGACAGAGAGATAAAGAAGAGAGTAAAGAGAGAGAAGAGAGTGAGAAGAGAGAGAGACAGAATGACCGAGATAAAGAAGGTAAAGAGAGAGAAAAACTGGAGGGAAAGAGAGAAAGGAGATATATAAAGAGAGACAGGGAGAAGATAGAGGAAGGAGAGAGAGAAGAGAATGAGAAGAGAGTGAGGAGAGACTAAGGAGAGAAAGAAAGTAAGGAGAGAGAGAAGAGAGTGAGAAAAGTGAGTAAGAAAGGAGAGAAAACATGAGAATGAGAAAAGATAGAGAACGACAGAGAGAGAGCGAGAAAGAGAGAGAGAGAGAATCAGTCAGAAAGCCAGCGCAGGATCCTGCGGTGCCCACGTCTCCATTCACCCCCATTTAAACGCTGTGCTATTAATATATTCAGCAGGCCACATCACATTAGCTTATCTGAGTATGACGGGTTAGCAGTGAATAAACCAACATGCACCAGCACTGTAGATCACTGTACATGACTTCACATGCTCATATATAAAGGACTAGTCCAGTCAAATATCTACTTTACACAGTTCCACGCTAATCGTGTTTGGTGTCTGAAGTTTACTTCTTTAGTTTAAGCACTGGAGCTACAAGACTAATGTAACTAACCAGCAATTAAAGCTAATTGGCTAGGAATTAGCACAGTGTTAATGCTAAGTGGACTGCATTATGTGGTTTATTACGTTATATATTATATGACTATATGACAGTATTACAGAATCGTGATATATAACAACATTGTTCCTGTCAAAAATAATAATTAATATTTATTAACTTAATTGATACAATTGAAACGCCAGCGGAGAGGATACACGCAAAGCACAATTCATACTGGAGGCCATGATTAGCCACAGGATTCAGCCTCATAGTGACCAACCTGTAACACAAAACACACACACTCCCCGACACAAAGTAATGCAATAAACTTGCACATACATTTGAGTGAGTGACTGAGTGACAGTGAGAGTGAGTTTATGAGTGAATGAGTGACTAAGAGACAGTAAGCGTGAATGTATGAGGGGGTATGTGACTGAGTAAGTGAGTGAATGAGAGAATGAATGAGTAAGCGACTCAGTGAGTAAAGTGGGAGTGAGAGACTAAGTGAGTGAGTGACAGTTTGAGTGAGTTTATGATTGAGTGAGTGACTGAGTAAGAGACAATAAGAGTGAATGGATGAGGGACTAAGTGACTGAGTGAGTGAGTGAATGAGAGAATGAGTAAGTAAACGACTCGGTGAGTGAAGGGGGAGTGAGAGACTAAGTGAGTGAGTGACAGTGAGTTTATCATTGAGTGAGTGACAGTAAGAGACAATAAGAGTGAATGTATGAGGGAGTAAGTGACTGAGTGAATGATGAGTGAGTAAGCGACTTAGTGAGTGAGAGACAAAGTGAGTGATTGACAGTGAGTTTATGATTGAGTGAGTGACTGAGTAAGAGACAATAAGAGTGAATGTATGAGGGAGTAAGTGACTGAGTGAATGATGAGTGAGTAAGCGACTTAGTGAGTGAGAGACAAAGTGAGTGAGTGACAGTGAGAGTGATTTTATGAGTGATGGGGCAACATTGAGAGTGAGTGTAAATAAGTGAGTGAGTGAGAGTGAGCTTATAAGTGAGAGTGAGAGTGAGTGAGGTTGAACAGTGTGTAGCTATGAATAAACTGGGTCCAATATTAGTTATTAAATAGATCAAATTTTTCCCTGTAACTTTCCATTTCATGCTTCTTTTGCGTATAGATGCTTATAGCAGTAACACAACTCATGAAACATGAAAACAAAGCTTGAATAAAGAGTTTTGTTTATTTTCATTTTAATTACTTAATGTGTGATTTATTAGGATTGGGTCTGTTTTTGGTTCTTGCAACTAGAAATTACTGTAATTCTAACCAACCAACTCTTTTGCTTTGCTAGTGCTGTAAATTTTGCTGTTGCTTGGCACTAACGGGGTAACAGGTGGCTCGAAACAGCATTAAAATGTCAGTAAAAAAGTCTTAAAAAGCATTAACTTGAATTTGCTTGTACCTGCAGACACCCTGAATGAGAAGTGTGCGAACAACACAAAATATAATTACCCAAGCGCTAAACTCTCTAGATCACCTACACTGCACACACACTGTATACTGTATATGTGGCCACGCACGGCCGAGCTCCTTTAGCTTTACAGCATGCTGCCTTTGATTGGCAGCTTCATTCTGAGCTGCATTAGCAGGATTTCTCCCCGGCGTGTTCCCTCAGAGGGTCCTGCGGTCTGAGGCTCTCTAAATTTGCCCAGTTCAGACTGTCAGCCCGGCCTTCATCGTGTAAAACGTCCGCTGAGACATCTGCCCTCTGCTTTTACCCCACGCCAAACACTTCCTGCGCACATGACCCCAATTTAACTGTCCGAATTTAACTGTCCCTCCACATGTGGCTGCATGAGGTCAGCCCATTCAAACCATTTTAGGAGAAGGATCTGGAAAACCTAAAGGGTCTGGCGCATTAATAGCTGTTCTAAATAAGCCTGATTACTTTTTTCCCTCTTCTTCTTCTTGCTCCTTCAAAAGAGAACTGCAGCAACCTCCTTCAACTTGATGAATGCAAGCATTTCTCAGGTCTTACTTTTTAGACAGATTTTGAAATGTTTACAGTTAAATGGTGAAATGTTACACCGGCTTCATATGTAAACTTGTGAGCTACTGTGATGTCATATGTAACAGCCTGCTACTTATGGGTGACATTAATACTGCAGCCTGTGACATATGGTCCAATGTTAACAGTACAGCCTACCGCAAATGGTCCACACTGATGTCATCAGTGTAGCCTGCCACTGAGAGGCAATTGTGATGTCATCAATCATGTAATTGTGATGCCATCAGTGTAGCCTGCCACTTATGGGCTATTGTGATGTCATCAGTGCAGTGTGCCACTCATAGGCCACTGCGATGTCATCAGTGATTTTATCTGTGCAGTCTGTCACTTATGGTCCATTGTGATGTCCTCACTGGGGCCGGTGATCCATAGTGATGTCATCAGTACAGCCTATCACTAGTGGGCCATTGTGATTAATAGCACATTTGTGATGTCTTCAGTGCCGTCTGCCACTTATATTCCATTGTGACGTAATCAGTGGGTCATCTGGGTCTTTGTGATCTCATTATTAGCGGCAGTATGATGTAATCATTTGTGCTATTGGGATTTCATCGGCGCAAACTGCTGCTTTGAGGCTGTGGCGATGTCATTATTGCAGCCTATCACTTTTTGGATATTGTAATGCCATCAGTGCAGTTTGCCTCTTATGATCTGTGGTGATGTCATCATAAGTGCCATTGTCATGTCATTAGTGCAGCCTGTCAGTTTAGTGGCTATTGTGATGTCATCAGTGCAGTGTGCCACTTATAGGCCATTGTGATGTCATCCGTGGTCGCAATTGTGATTTCATCAGTGCAGTCTATCACTTATGGTCCATTGTAATCTCAGCAGTGCATCCTGTGATGTCAACAGTACAGCTTATCACTTGTACATAATAGTACAATTATGATGTCTTCAGTGCCGTCTACCACTTATAGTCCATTGTGATGTAATCAGTGGGTCATTTGGGTCTTTGTAATGTCCCAAACTACTGCTTTTGGGCTGTGGCGATGTCATTATTGCAGCCTACCACTTTTTCTAATATTGTAATGCCATCAGTGTAGTTGGAGCTGTTGTGATGTCATCATAAGTGCCATTGTGATGTCATTAGTGCAGCCTGTCATTTATGGGCCATTATTATGTCATCTGTGGTACCACTGTGATGTCACCAGTACAGCCTGCCACTTTGCCCACAATCCTTCTTTGTCCACTCTGTCCTTTATTACTTTTCTTTTGTTTCACCACTCCTTATTTATGCTGGCTTGACCCCTTCATCAGCTTTTCAAAATATTTGTTACTTGTTAAACTTTTTTTTTATTTCAGTGATGTAGGTTAGTGCAGTGAAGTAGTAAATACACACTGCTGATGTAATGGGAGGTTTGGTAAGATCTGATATAAATTAATGTTTGTTAAAAAAACCCACAGCAGGACACATATGAGTGTGTGAAGAGCTGAGTCTGACAGGTCCACTGGTTTGGGTGGATGTGTGTGTGGAGGGAGAGAGACAGAGTGGGGCAGGACTGAGACGGACGATCT
Source organism: Megaleporinus macrocephalus (assembly GCA_021613375.1). Classification (NCBI taxonomy): domain Eukaryota; kingdom Metazoa; phylum Chordata; class Actinopteri; order Characiformes; family Anostomidae; genus Megaleporinus; species Megaleporinus macrocephalus. The sequence goes on along the minus strand of CM038725.1, from coordinate 25,467,476 downwards.
TTAGGGAATTGTGCCGTGTCTAAGTGTGTGTGTGTGTGTGTGTGTGTGTGTGATACCTAGCCTAATTCAGTCACTTTGATGGCTTCAGCATGTATTAGTCCCTAAATATCTGGCCTGTATTTATAGAGCATCTTCCCTATAACCCTAACACACACGCACACACAAATACACACACACAAACACAAACAAGCACACACACGGTTCCTAAATATCCAGCCTGAATAGTGCATCTTCTCCATCACCCTAACACACATACACACACACACACACAGACATGCACACACAGAAAGACAAATACAGACATACACAAGATATATACACACACACACATACACATAATAACATGCATGCACACACACACACACACACACACACACACACACACACACACACACACACACACACACACACACATACAGTCTCTAAATCTCCTGCCTGTATTTATAGAGCAGCTTTCCTTCTATGGAGCATCTTGCTTTCCATAACCCCAGCACACATACACACAGAGACACACAGCCTAAACACACGCACACACACACACACACACAAAGAAATACAGAGACAAACACCTCAGGACAACACCTGCTGGACTGAGCATAGTCTGCCAACCAAAACACACAGACAAAGGTGTCCTGTGACTACTGATGAAGAACTAGAGGACAACTAATACAAAATGTTTAGCAACAGATGTTGTCTCTGACTTTACATTTACAAGGTGAACCAACAAGGAAGTAGAGCCTAACAGAGTGGACAGTGAGTGGACACACTGTTTGAAACATCCAGCGAATGATCTCCCAACCAAATCATACCTGCTCTGTGAAGACCAGGATCATAGAAGAGCAGGATAACACAGTATGCAGAGAAACAGATGAACTGCAGTCAACAGTAATTGTACTACAGTGCACTCCTGTATGATGGGTGGAGCTGATAAATGTATAATAAAATTAGAAAAGATGTTGTTTTAGAGTTTGGGCTGATCGATGTATAAACTCATACAGTGTGTATATACATATACTCACACAGCTTTAGGCTCTACAGAGGGTGAGGAGAGGTTTATATTTTTATTATATTTTTAGTTTGTATTTTATTTTCTCTTTTATATTATTTCTTCTCTTCCTACACTCTAAACAGGTTTAACTCTGTGTGTGAGAGAGAGAGGGTTTGGGTTCAGTCTTTATTGACAGTGTATGGAACTGCAGTCCATGACATTCCTTCTGACACAGAATGGAACTTCAGAAGGAAAAAATAATCCTCCACACACACACACACACACACACACACACACACACACACACACACACACACACACACACACACACACACACACACACACCACTCATAAAAGGATCAACCTTTACACACACACACATTTGGGAAAACTCAGCACTTTGAGTGTGTCTGTGTGTGTTCTGTTTATTATATCTCAGTTTTCAGGTTCATATTTTATATAATTTAATGGTTTAATATTTTATATAGTTTAATATGTTTTACAGTTTTATACATTATGTAGTTTAATATTAAATGTGTAGTTTATATTTGTTGTATAAACTGAACTTACTGTAATTTTTGTTTGTAATTAAAACTGGTGTATTAAACTCCAGCTGTACTGCTGATACTAATCGGCCTTAAATGCTACACTGAATAGAATCTTCGAGAAAAAAGAATATTAAATTTGTTTCAGTAAGAAGTTTAGCATTGTACTGTATTCAATAAACAAATAAAAACAAACCTGCTTGTACTTTAGGTCTCTCTCTCTCTCTCTCTCTCTCTCTCTCTCTCTATCTCCGTGTTTATCAGGTTTGGGGAGAAATCAATATAATAATGTAGAGACAGAGGGAGAGATGGAGGAGAAATCAAAAAAGAGCTCTGCTTTGAGAGAGAGACAATGAAAAAACAAGAGAGAGAACAAGAGCTATATAAAGAGAGAAATATTATAACGTTAGAGATAATGAGAGAGGTGGGAAGTGGGAGAGAGAAGGGAGAATGAATAGAGAGGGAGACAGAGAGAAGAAGAAAGGAGGAAGAAAAAATGACATAAGGAGAGACAAAAATTAATGGGGGAAGTGAGAGATAAAGAAATGAATCAAAGGGGGAGAGAAATATGGAAGAAGAAAGACAGAGATTAAGTAAAATAAATAAAAAGGAGGAAAAGAGAAAAAGTGAGAGAGAACATGAGAAGAAGAGAAATAAAAGGGAAGAATAAAAGAGAGAGTAAAAGGGAGTAAGGGATGTAGAGAGTAAGAGAGAGAGAGAGAGAGAGAGAGAGTAGTGGTAGTAAGCGTTTTTTAGCAGATGATTGTTGCAGGTTTATATATTCTACAGATTTCTGCCCAAATGCATTTTTTTCTGCAGGCCGTCATGTGTGTTTCACAGCTCCAGCAGAGTGTGCACAGACACACACACACACACACACACACACACACACATGCAGCTCAGAGCGGAGCTGCACTGTTTGAGCACTTTGGGTTCAGCTTTATTAAATCCTTCCGGCAACAACTGCAGCGGAATTGAGTGAACGGATCAATCATTTATTTAGCTTTTATTTATTGGCTTATTTAGCCTCATTTACAGCAGCAGCTCCATACATACAGTAACATATACAATATATATGTTACCTGAATTCATAAAGGCTCTACACCATGGAATTTTGTTTCACTTTTCACATAAAGGAAAGCTTGATTTCATATGTAAACAGTCCTCTGGTCTCTCTCTTGGGAAGTGCGTTGGGAATTTTTTTCATGTCACAAAAAAACAAATTAACACACATCCGACTTTGACAGTTTTGCTCTGCCCATGTGTGCTGAAGTAATAAGGAGTTCAGAGGCACAATAAAAGGCAGCCAATCAGATCATAGCTCATATACATATGTTTGTCTTAAAGGTAACAGAGGCAGCCTGTTTGTTCCTAAGTGATAAAGAGAGGTTAAAAATAATGATGTCAAAATTAGTTATGGCTGCTGTTGGTACATTATGTCACAAATTTTATAAGTGGATTAAAACAAATGTAATACAATGTAGAATAAAACAATAACTCACGTCACATCAGACTATTTACAAAGTAATTCTAAATATAGTGTGGCGTCGGGAGACTTGAGAAACATAGCGCTTTTGCATTATTACCCCAGTGAATAGCCCAACAGCCCAGCACAGAATTACACAAGCAGCACGTGTACACATCTTTAGGCAAACAGTCCAACTAGTTACATGTTTAAGTCTCCCTGCCTGCTGCTCCAGGCATGTGTGAACATAGTGAACATACTCCTAGTGCATATGTTCACTTGTGTGTGTGTGTGTGTGTGGGTGTTTCACTGCACGGATGGGTTAAATGTGAAGGTCAAATTTCGCTGTGTACAAACACAAGTGACAGAATTATTCTAAACTTATACTTACTGCTACAGAGGTGTTACCCATGTTACTGCTCCATATTTACACATCTTCCGCTTGTCCACAGCCAACCAAGCTGGTAGTCGGTTGTGTTGTTGTTTCCATGTGACTCCACAAAGTCTGAGCAGGGCACTTGGGCACTTTTTCCTCTGGACTCCTTGCATCAGGCTGTCCATGAGTTGGGGTAAGCTAATGAGCCTCATCATGCCGCCTCAACAGCTGTCCTTGCTGCCCATTTTCACAGTGCTGCTCCTCTCTTGCAGTCCTTGGCCAGACTTGGTTCCCTCCACCGGTTCTCCCATCTCCCCACAGTTCACTAGGAAGCAATCCCATTTCAAAGTAAGAAAACACAGAAAACATTTGTGGAACGCCCCAAGAGTGATCGACACACCAGCATGCCATGCTAGTTCACATTCTTATTGGTGAAGTACCAGTCCCCTTTTTCACATGGAAAACTGAAGAACTCAGTCATCCAGAGAATTCAGAAGGGTAATGCTCTGTTACAGAGAAACTTATCAAGGCAGGATTGTTTACAATCTGGACAGACATCCACCTCTAAAAGCTCCCTCACAGAAAGTTATTTCTTGAAATGGTTGGAAATATGCTGCCGAATGTCTCATGGTGGTGGGATACATGTGTTGTGAGGCAAAATAGTTCCTAAAGAAAAGTGATTAATTTCAGGTTTTACCATCATCCTCAACATATAAAACTCAGGAAACGTGTAGATTCATTGGTGGTGTTGGACAGTAAATAAAATATTTATCTAGATTTGTGCTTTAGACGTGCAGAACCCTGAATATCTCAAACATTTCAAACACTAAATTATAGAGGAGTTTTGGAAAATCTGTGGACTTCCCCTTTGTGATGGTCAAGGAGGAATAAAAAGCATTAAGAAATGTGTGACTTGAACTGCATACAAGTGAATGTCATATTCAAACATCCAAAATTAATTACTTATTATGTAAATAAGAGAAATTTTCAGCAGTGATATAAAATAGATGAGTTTTGTTAATCAGGAGTGATAACGCTGCAGCTAATCCTTTCAAATTAACACCGGACACAAAACGGACAAAACATGAGATAAGGACATTCACCTTTCTTTCTCTCTCTTTCTCACTGCAACTCAATTGCTCTTCTGTATTTCTTTCTTGTTTCTTTTCTTTTTATCTCTTCTTTGTCTCTCTCACCCATTATTTGCATTTCTGTTCTATTCTCTTTTTCTTTCTATTTTTAGGTCTCTGTTATTGTAACGTAATTGTTGTTCTTTCTTTCTTTCTTTCTTTCTTTCTTTCTTTCTTTCTTCCCTTCTTTCTTTTTTTATTCTTTGACTCTTTGTTTCCTTATCTTTATCTTATACATAAGATAATATATAAACAGCACCCTCCACAGTTATTGGCACCCCTCGTTATGATGAGTTAAAAACCCTAAAATTAATTTAAAATAAATTGCAGAAGCATAATCTTACACTGGAAATTGTAGAAAAATGTAACCTTTAACTCAAGTGAACTGAAAAAAATACGAGTCCCTGAGAAATCATTATTTTGCATAAAATCACAACAATTCTTAGAAAATAAATGTAACTGAAGCATTTCTGTCATTTCCACTGTAGTTTATAAAGTTAATCATAGTATCTAGGAACCTTTAATTAGTAATTCATCACTTGTTTCCCTGGAGTATAAATATGATGTGACACAGAGGCCCATTTCTCTTATCCACTCTTCAACATGGGAAAGACAAGAGAACACACCATTCAAGTAAGGCAGATGTCTGTGGACCTTCATAAGTCAGGCACTGGCTACAAGAATAGTAGCCACTCGCCTACACCTGCACATATCTACAGTCAGAAGAATCATCAAGAAGTTGAAAACAACTGGAACAGTGACAAACAAGCCTGGGCAAGGACCCAAGTTTATCTTGCCACCACGCACAGTGAGGAGGACATCAAGAGAAGAAAAACGTTCTCCAAAGCTCACTGTTAGAGAATTGCATCAAAGAGTAACATCTTGGAGATCTTGGAGATGGGTAAAGATGAGTATGCGGAAAAGCACCTCGTACCCACTGTGAAGTATGGGGGAGGATCAGTGATGCTGTGGGTCTGTTACTCTTATAAAGGCCCCAGGAACCTTGATAGGGTGCATGGTATCATGAACTCTTTTAATTTAACATCTGGTGGCATCTGCCTGAAAGCTGAAGATGGGTCGTCACTGGGTCTTTCAGCAAGATAATGACCCTAAACATGCAGCCAAATCTACACAAACATGATTCATCAGACAAAAAATCAAGCTCCTCCCATAGCCATCTCAGTCCCCAGACCCCAATTAAAAACCTGTGGGGTGAACTGAAGAGGAAAGTGCTTGTTGCCAAAGGGGGGCTGTACAAAGTATTAACATCAGGGGTCTGCCAATAATTGTAGCACAGATGATTTCATGTAAAAGATATTTTTCTTAATGTGGGAAAAACTTTCTTAGGTATATATTTTGTCAAGAGTTTGGTAAGAGTGTAGAGTATGGGAGTGGAGAATGTGGTATGGTGCTCTGTTTAGTGTGCGGTGAGTGGAGTGTATTGTGTGAGTGGAGAGTGCAGTGAGAACGGAAAGTTTGGTGAGAGTGGAGAGTGCAAAGAATGCGGTTAGACAGGAGAGTGCAGTAAGATTAAAGAGTATGGTAGGAGCGGAGAGTATGATGGGAGTGAAGAGTGTGGTGAGAACAGACAGTATGGTGAGGGCGAAGACTGTGGTGAGAGTGCGGTGAGAATGAAGAGAGTATGGTCAGAGTGGAGAGTGTGGTGAGATTGGAGAGTGCCTGCTGTCTTCAGCATGTGATGAGAGCAGAGAGTAGGTGAGAGCGGAGAGAGGAGTGTATGGGAAGAGAAGACGGTGAGATGGGAAATGTGGAGAATGTAGTGAGAGTGGAGAGTATGGTCAGAATAGTCAGAGTGGAGAGAATGGTGAGAATGGAGACAATGGTGAGAATGGAGAGTGCAGTAAGAGTGGAGAGTGCTGTGTGAGTGGAGAGTGTGGTGATTCTCTGTACAGGTGTGGGGAGGGGGGGTGATGTTGGATGGGATATGATATGGGTTATTTGGTTATATATTCTAGGAATGAGTGTGTGTGTGTGTGTGTGTGTGTGTTTTGTGTAGTACTGAGGATGTTTCTGTGTCCAGCAGTGTGAAGGTGAAAGGTCAGCAGCTCTGCCAGTAGAGAACACAGAGATGGAGTCTGTGGTAAAAATTTCCATTGCCAAAAACCCTATCAATGACACAGCGGTCAGAATCAACAACCTCAGTGGTCAGATACAATGACACAGTGGTCAGAAACAACAACATAGTGAAACAGCAACACTGCAGTCAGAATCGATAACAGAGCAGTGAGAATATTGAAACAGCAGCCAGAAACAAAGACACAGTGGTCAGAAACATCATATATGTTTCAAAACATAATAGCAAATTATGTTAAAAATATAAATGTTTTTTCAAAACTTAACACACAGCAGCTTAAACCACACACACAACATAAAAAGGCCAACGCTTCATCCAAAACTCATCAACTTCAACTCTTGCCAGGATGGAGCTTCTGCATCTAAACTCTACACATAAATACTAAATAAATGTATGAACAGCTTTTCTACACGACAACTACACACTGATGGGCATGAACAGAACTGCAACAAACATGCTGTACGTACTGTAATATCTAGATAACAAGTAACAAAAAGATATCTTGCTTCCTATTTGTGTCCGGCAACTACACCTTATCAATATCACAAGCAATGTCCTCCAAGGCCAGACAGCGGGGGGAGCACCGTCTGAAGTGACGTAACTACACCGGCATGCTCCCTCATCAATGTCCCCGCAGGCGTCCTCCATCGCCTAGAGAAGGGGTACACGTTGGTGGGGTTGGCCATAACAGACCTTTCACCTCCAGGAATGGAGAGTATGGTGGCAGGTGACACACAACGAATTGTGAGTTTTCAGTGAACCACACAACCTGGTGGAAACTTACACTCTCCAAGTCGACAACAAACCTGGACTGCTCTGGTCCCCCCGGTGATGGAAATAAGTATACTGTGCAATGTGTCGAGAAAGGTGATGATGTGGTCAGTGTTGTGGTCAGGGACCAAGAGTGGCATCATGATGAACAGCATTCTGGCTAATGGCTGCACACATTGTGATGTTGCCACTGCGCTGCCCAGGGACACTGACGATGGCACAGTGTTCTAGGATATTCATTTCCCTGCACCTTGATTTGTCAAGGTTGAAGCTTCATCACTGTACAGGAACTTGTGTTCCACTACAGTAACATCTCGAAATCACTCCATCACTGTCCATCACACTCCACACATTACATCATTGTATGATAGAGTGAAATAGACTTAAATTACTCACTGTTGTGTTGCAGAGAACAGTGGATTACACTACCAGTGAGAGGATAACATAGCATAGCATACTTTGGCATAGCAAAGCACATGTTGCTTCACCCTGTCAGAGTTGTTCTGAAACGGAACCGTGTAGAACCGCTTACTAAGTACTTCAGGAGACGGTCCGGTGTAGATCAGCTCAGTGAAGGGATGTTGCTGAATGTGATGTCAGTAATGATGTGCTGTTATACTTGTGGCAAATGTATGCTGTTTTCCTCTCTGGCCCTATTTAAGATGGCCTCTTCCTGCTCTGGTCTTCTTCTTCCAGTGAAGATGTAGTCCAGCAGTTCAGTAAAAACATGAAATGAAATGGTACTGTAAGTTACTACAACTGCTGATACTGTGCTACACTGCAGTAGTATAGTGACAGTTCAGCAGTGTGAGTTCAGTAGTAGCACACAAGACAGGTCTACTAACCTGTACTCATTTCCAAATAGTGGCTCAGATTAGGCTGCACCGTCTGCCCAGTCTCCTGAAAACTCAACAGAAGCCTGAAGTGTTTTCACCTGTGAGTGCTGGGCTTGGGTAACTGGTACATGGGTGTGGCTTTTACATGCCAGTGTTCTCCAACAGAAACACAGTTTTTAAAATGATGCATGTAATGTAGGGAACTGTGTTTTATGTTTTGCAAAGAGTGTGTTTTATAATTGCTAGACGAGTGTAATGCAGAGAATGTGCTTATAGTTTAGTGCACCAGGTCAACAGGTAGGCTACATATTTTTTGTTTACAGAATTGTGCTACAAGAACCAGTTTTTGGGTCTTAGCAACTGCAAAAAAAGTAAAACAACTATTTGCATTACCATGTGCATTTAATGACCTTAATCACATTACAGTTCTACAGCAGTTTAACTCCACCCATTCAGCCTACAGCAGGTTAGCTCCACCCATTTATCCTACAACCGTTTAATCTCACCCATTCAGTCTACTGGATTTTTAGCTCCACCCATTCAGTGCATGGTAGTGAAGCTCCACCCATTTAGCCTATAGCATTTTAACTGCACTCATTCAGTCTATAGCTTTTTAGCTCCACCCATTCGGTGTACAGGAGTGAAGTTCCACTGATTCAGCCTACAGCAGTTTGACTCAACCCATTCATTTTACAGCAGTTTAACTCCACACATTAATTCTACAGCAGTTTAACTCCACCCATTCAACACACAGCAGTTTAACTCCACACATTAATTCTACAGCAGTTTAACTCCACCCATTCAACACACAGCAGTTTAACTCCACACATTAATTCTACAGCAGTTTAACTCCACCCATTCAACACACAGCAGTTTAACTCCACCCATTCACGCTACAGCATTTTGACTTCGCCCATTCATTCTACAGCAATTTACCTCCACCCATTTATTCTACAGTAGTTTAACTCCAGCCATTCGTTCTTCAGCAGATTAACTCTACTCATTTATTTTATGCAGTTTTACTCCACCCATTAATCCTATGGCAGTTTACCTCCATCCATTCAGCGCACAGCAGTATAACTCCACCCATTCATCCTACAGCAGTTAAACTCCATCCATTCAGTGCACAGCAGTATAACTCCACCCATTCAATGTATGGCAGCCAAGCCCCACCCATTCAGCCTACAGGAGGCTAGCTCCAACAATTCAGTCTATATAAGGCTTATTTTTCATGATGTGTCTTCTTTGAAAGCGTCAGTTATTTCTCCTTGACTTTTTGTTTCAGTGTAAAGCTCACGTTTGAAAATCTGACCTTGTCTGCAAAATGCGTGGCGGCCGATCTGTCCGTCACTCTTCGCTGCTCGAGTCGACTGGGTGGGACTCGGGTGACCTGGTTTCCATGGAGATGATTGGCAGGTCGTGTCCGGGGTTGAAGGTGCAGGTGTGTTTTGGGGGCGGTGATGGCAGGCAAAGCAGGTTTAGCTGACAAGACGGGTCAGCAGGACGGTGTGTGGGTGAGAGCGTGTGTGTGAGACAGCGTTATGCTCGGCTGCGTGTGATCCAGCTCCGGCCCGCTCCGCTGCATGTCTGATGCTGTTGAGTGATACAGCTACCTGTGTGTGTGTGTGTGTGTGTGTGTGTGTGTGTGTGTGTGCACCCAGTCTGAGATGCTCCTTAGCAGCCAAGGGTTGCACTCAAATAATTCAGTTCTTCAGGCGGCGTGTCACTTCCTGCCTGGTGGAGGTCTGATGAAAGGGGTTTAGATACAGTGCTTTGAAAGAGTATTTTTCTATTTTTGCACACTGGTTGTGCTAAATGTGTTAGTTAGTTAGTTAGTTAGTTAGTGCTAACTGCTGTTGCTGTTGGGGCCCTGAAGGGGGGATTTTATATACAATGTTGGATTGTTTACTTGATTGAGTAAGTCAGTCGTTGAGAGGGAGAGAAAGACAGCGTGAGAGAGGGATGGGCGGCTTGGTTTGCTTTGGAAGTGGTTAGATAGTAGACAGAGAGATAGATAGGCTCCACTGCAAGCAAAATGAAACATCCATCCATTCATTATCTCCCGCTTTATCCCGTTAGTTGGGGTCACGGGGAGGCTGGAGCCAATCCCAGCATCATCAGGCAAAGGCGGGGTACACCATGGACAGGTTGCCAGTCCATCACATGGCCAACACACTCACACCTACGAGCTATTTAGAGTGAGCGATCAACCTAACATGCAACCTAACGTGCTTGAGTGGGGGAAACCCACTCAAGCACAGGAAAACATGCAAACTCCACACAGAACAGCCCGGACCGATTGTCTGTGATGCGACAGTGCTAACCACTACACCACCGTACTAACCACTACACCACCATAATAACCACTACACCACCGTACTAACCTCTACACCACCATACTAACCTCTACACCACCATACTAACCACTACACCACCATACTAACCACTACACCATCATACTAACCTCTACACCACCATACTAACCACTACACCACCATACTAACTATTACACCACCATACTAACCTCTACACCACCATACTAACCACTACACCACCATACTAACCACTACACCACCATAATAACCACTACACCATCATACTAACCTCTACACCACCATACTAACCACTACACCATCATACTAACCTCTACACCACCATACTAACCACTACACCACCGTACTAACCATTACATCACCATACTAACCACTACACCACCATACTAACCACTACACCACCATACTAACCTCTACACCACCATACTAACCACTACACCACCATACTAACCACTACACCACCGTACTAACCACTACACCACCGTACTAACCACTACACCACCATACTAACCACTACATCACCGTGCTAACCACTACACCACCGTACTAACCACTACACCACCGTACTAACCACTACACCACCATACTAACCACTACACCACCATACTAACCACTACACCACCAAGTGGCTCTGTGTGTGTGTGTGTGTGTGTGTGTGTGTGTGTGTGTGTGTGTGTGTGTGTGTGTGTGTGTGTGTGTGTGTGACAGGACCTTGGCTGAACCTCCAATCTGTTAGAAGTAAGTTGGCTTTACACAGAGAAAGAGAGAGAGAGAGAGAGAGAGAGAAGGAGAGAGAGAGAGAAGGAGAGAGAGAAAGAGAGAGAGAGAGAGAGAAGGAGAGAGAGAGAGAGAGAAGGAGAGAGAGAGAGAAGGAGAGAGAGAGAGAAGGAGAGAGAGAAAGAGAGAGAGAAGGTGAGAGAGAGAGAGAGAAGGAGAGAGAGAGAGAGAGAGAGAGAGAAGGAGAGAGAGAGAGAGAGAAGGAGAGAGAGAGAGAGAGAGAGAGAGAGAGAGAGAGAGAGAGAGGCTATTCAATCACACACACTAACTCACAGACTCTCTCTCTCTCTCTAAATGGTCTCTTAGTGGTCCCTGTGTATATGTCGACCTTGGTGCGTGTAACGGCTCCTGCAGAATATTTTCTCTCTTTCTGCTCCATAAAGTGTCTCTGAAGGAAAAACACACCATGAAACCCTTTTGGAGGGGAAACCCCCAGCGTGCATCAGACATACACTCTCACACACACACAGCATCTCCCAGAGAAAGGTTTCGGTAATGACCGCAAACTGCTAAATTACACACGCTGCTAAATTACACTCCTTTCTGGTGGGCTAGATTTTTATTTCTGCTCTAAAAATGGATCTTTAAAGTGCACGGTAAGAGCCTGTTGTTACGGAGGGCTTATAGAATGACTTATGGTGCTATGGACTATAAACAGTGAATGGGTTACGGTGTCGCGCTAAGTGTGTGTTACACAGAGCAAGTTATTAAGTGCATTGTCCATCAGTTTATAGCTGCAAAGCACAGCGGCCACAGAAGACCTACAAATTAACATTGTAAATATATACAAACCAGATTCCAAAAAAGTTAGGACACTAAACAAATTGTGAATAAAAACTGAATGCAATGATGTGGAGGTGCCAACATCTAATATTTTATTCAGAATAGAACACAAATCACAGATCAAAAGTTTAAACTGAGAAAATGTATAATTTTAAGGGAAAAATATGTTGTTTCAAAATTTCATGGCATCAACAAATCTCAAAAAAGTTGGGACAAGTAGCAATAAGTGGCTGGAAAAAGGAAATTGAGCATATAACAAACAGCTGGAAGACCAATAATACTAATTAGGTCAACTGACAACATGATTGGGTATAAAAAGAGCTTCTCAGAGTGTCAGTGTCTCTCTGAAGCATCAAAAGATTCAGAGAATCTGGAACAATCGCTGTGCGTAAGGGTCAAGGCCATAAAACTCTACTGGATGCTCGTGATCTCCGGGCCCTTAAACGTCACTGCACCTCAAACAGGAATGCCACTGTCAAGGAAATAACAGAATGGGCTCAGGAATACTTCCAGAAAGCATTATCAGTGAACACAATCCACCGTGCCGTTGCCAGCTGAAACTCTACAGTGCAAAGGAGAAGCCATTTTTAAGCAAGCTCCACAAGCTCAGACGTTTGCACTGGGCCAGGGTCTTTAAAAATGGAGTGTGGCAAAATGGAAGACTGTTCTGTGGTCAGATCACGATTTGAAGTTCTTTATGGAACACTGGGACACCATGTCATCCAGACCAGAGAGGACAAGGATAACCCAAGTTGTTAACAACGCTCCGTTCAGAAGCCTGCATCACTGATGGTATGGGGTTGCATGAGTGCTTGTGGCATGGGCAGCTTGCATGTCTGGAAAGGCACCATTAATGCAGAGAACTATGTTTAGGTTCTAGAACAACATATGCTCTCATCTAGACGTCATCTCTTTCAGGGAAGACCTGCATTCTTCAACAAGATAATGCCAGACCACATTCTGCAGCAATCACAACATCATGGCTATGTAGGAGAAGGATCCGGGTACTGAAATGGCCAGCCTGCAGTGTAGATCTTTCACCTATAGAGAACATTTGGCGCATCATAAAGAGGAAGGTGCGACAAAGAAGGCCCAAGACGATTGAACAGTTAGAGGCCTGTATTAGACATGAATGGGAGAGCATTCCTATTTTTAAACTTATGAAACTGGTCTCCTCTGTCCCCAGAAGTCTGTTGAGTGTTGTAAGAAGAAGGGGGGATGCCACACAGTGGTAAAAATGGCCTTGTCCCAACTTTTTGGGATTAGTTGACGCCATGAAATTTTGAAACAACATATTTTTCCCTTAAAATGATTTTCTCAGTTTAAACTTTTGATCTGTGATTTGTGTTCTATTCTGAATAAAATATTAGATGTTGGCACCTTCACATCATTGCATTCAGTTATTATTCACAATTTGTTTAGTGTCCCAACTTTTTTGGAATCCGGTTTATTTAATTTAATTTCTTTTTCTTAAGCGTCAACACTGAAAACATGAGAATTAAGACCTAAAAAAGATCAGAATGTCCATTCCAGTTCAATTGTAGAAAAAAAGCATAAAAATGTTAAAACATGTTTACAGTGAAAAAAAAAATTAATCAAGTTTTGCTGAAAATACTCCACTGGCTTTCCCACAAGAGTAATTGTTTGTTCTCAAGATGTCTCTTTAGTTTAGAGGCCTTAGCACCTCATTAGTATTCATTATTATTCTCCAGCTATTAAAAATCTGTTGACTCTTTTGTGGTTGTTGTGGTTTTGCTCACTGTACAGTTGTACAGTGTGTCTGTAATGGACAGGAAAACCTGCTGTGTGTGTATGAGAAGATGAGATGTGTGTGATATCAGCTGGGAGTGAACCTGATCAGTGCGCTGTGCGTATGCTGGTGTATTGGCAGTAAGTCTCTGTGGAAATGATAAATAAAACATATTATTCCCTATGATTATTTTTATGTTCTTCTATTCCCATAGTCAGACCTGTTTAAAGAGATGATCGCAGAGTGAATATAAATGTAAATATAAAAGATTTTTTTCCTGTGAAGAGTGAGAGTAGTGTGTTTGACCTGCGGTATCATGCTACTCTATTCTAACAGTAAAACAAAGTAAATACATTCAGGAAACCTTAAAATATATTATTATTTGTCATTTATTTGTGCACAATTTCTATTTATTTACTGATACACAACATGTAATATGTGACATGTACATGATAACTGTGTCACAGGTTTTGCACGTTTTATATTTATTGTAATATCAGTGTTTTTTAAAAACAAATACATACTTACTGCTAAATAAATCACTTTGTAAATAAAACTGATTTTCAAGTGCTTGAAACTGCTGATAGACGTATTATTTTGGTGTGTAATATACCGTGTATCTTTAGAAAAGTACATAACTGCTGTCTGAACAAAAACTTGTTTCTCCAAAATGGTCACTGTACAGGAGAAGGACATAAAACATACTTTACCTTTAACGTTAGAACCAGGTTTTAATAAGATTTAAGGTTTAAGTAATTTTTGATAATTTACTTTGAATCACTTTGGCCTTTCACACACACACACACACTCCGGTCCCACTCTGTGCGTGTGTATCTGTTCTCCACATGCCGCACCGTCAGCCTACTGCACTCCAGCCGTCTGTCACCGCGGTAACCGTCTGCTTCAGACCACAGCGCCACAGCAACAACCTCTATTCACACTCAGGAGTCTGTCACTCACACACAAACAGGCCCGTCGCAGTGGGTGGGCCTCTGGGGGGCCGCACCCGCCCAGTTCAATTTCCAGAACAGACCCAAAAACAGGCTGGCATATGAAGTTGATACAGACTAAGTGGTTTTGATTGTACAACAGTTGAGCATCTGCGAACAATAAACATATGATTGTTCTCGGTTAGGCAGGTCAGATCATTCCGATGAGGAGCTGGTAAGCTGCCTCTCTCTTCTTTTCATCTTCTACCTCTTTATCTGTTCCCTCTTATCTCTCTTATTGCTCTCTCTTCTTTGTCTCCTTTCTTTCTCTCTCTTGTCTCTTCCTGCTTTCTCTCTAGCTCTTTTTATTTCTTTCTCCCTTCCTTTTTTCTCTAGCTCTCTCGGTCCTCTCTTTCTCTCCTCCCTCTCTCTCACATTCACTTTCTCTCCTTATATCTTTCGGTTTCTTTCCTTTTTCACTCGCTGTTCTCTCAATCTCTTTGTCTGTTCACTTGCTGCTAAATGGCGTCTGTAAATTGCCTGCTTTCATAGGAAATGACTGGCGGCTCACTTGCTTTGTTGCTCTATCGCCCTGTCGCCCTGTTGCTCTGTCACTTTGCTAATGTAAACGTACCCTTATTCTCTCTCACCTGTACACACACTACAATCCTCTCCAACAATGTCTCTCAGTCTTGGCTGAGAGCCAGCCCTCAGTAATGAGTACACGACACCGGTCTGTGTATTGTGTTCCTCCAGTGTCTCCTGGCTCTGAGCTGTAAGCAGCGGAGCGGTCAGTCTCTCTGCGTTATATTTAGCTCTGATTGTTCCTCAGTGATGCTCTGAACCAAAGCCAAAGCTAAATGGAGTTCAGTGATTTCTAAATGAATCAAAAACCACACATTACTTCGGAGGAGATGCTAACTCAGGGCTAATGGCCTGTTTCGGTGTCAGCTTCAAAACCAATATGGCCTTAAGATTTTGGGTGCCTAAGTGGTCCTCGTTAAAGTGATACTTTGGCCAGAATCTGATTCATCCAGTTTTCCTCCTTATTCCAAATGTACTCAGTCAGCCAAGACGTGTATGGTGTCTTAAGTTTGTGCTATGAGCCTAAAGTGAAACAAAATAATTTAAACTACCAGAGCCAACTAACATGGTGCTAAGTGTATGCCCAAATAATCACATACAGTCACCTTAATGATTTACTGTTGTCTATAAACACAGCACTGTAGCACATGTTTAAGATAATGGTTATGCAATGTCAGAAATCACATAATCAAGTCTGTTAAAGTTATATCATTAAAGTTCCTGCTAGTGTCTGGTGGTTCTTAGCAGACCAAATCAAAAATATTGTAAGCATAAAGGTTAGCATGAAAGCAGCTCAAAAGCTTATAAAACATAGTTTCATAGCTTATAAAACATTGACAAAAGCAGTGAATTTGCAATGTTATATCATATGTGGTAATATATTATACTTGTTTAATGTAATATCAATTATACTTAGTTAATGTAATGACAATTATACTTAATGGGTTTTACTTATGTCTCTCATTTATGTCTCTATTTATGTCTTTTCAAGCTTTGTAAAGCAGGTAGCGTTGCTGTATTAATCCCACTGAGGATCCTCTGTGTTTAGTTAACACTTGCAGGTGAGGCTAACTACAATTTAGCAAATCCTTTACTCTTCCAGATGAACATGAAATTACACTGGCACCAATAAGAGCACTAGAACGCAAAGAAAGACAGTATGATGATGTGTTTATCACTATTTTTAGAATATTACCTGTAGAGAGTACTACATGAGGAGACTATGAGAAGCTAACCCTATTTGCCTTATGCTAGCGACCATATAAGTTTGTGAGTGTTCATTTAATTAGCTAAATGTCCTGTAGGTTATCCAATATGGCCCTAATTATTACATGACTCAAGTTGGCAGTGAAGGATCTACAGAGAAGTGTTACTGACTCCATGGAGGTCAGATACAAAAGCCAAGTTTTAAGTCAAGTCTCAAATTTACTTGTCATTTGCACATCATGTCAGGACATACATGCATTAAAATGCTTAGGGCTAGTACATATACTTGCTGAAACATGAAAACATAACAGAATATACACAAAATAAACAGGAGGGACCTATGTACAAATTTTAGATAGGCAGGTTAAACTAAGAAGATAGATTTTATTTTAAGTGAGCTAGTGATATTGTCAGTAGCAGCAATATTTTCATTCTTATCTTCAGTTTATCTTCAGTCAGTGTGATTTTAGCCCGTTTTTAAACACTAAAACAATGGCAACCATTTCCCTATTACAGGTGAAGAGATGAGGCTAGCAGAATGCAGAATGTATATACCAGCTTTACTCTGTTTGACAGAATAGAATTGTAAAGTATTGTAGCGTAAGGAATCTTGTCAATATACCACCCACAGAGTCAGGATTCTGGTCCACAAACTGAACATGTTTAAAAAACACCAGAAAGATGCTAGATGTTAGATGCTAAAAACATTTACATTTTATTTAAACAGCAACTACTAATAGGCAATTTGTGGTATCAGACTCGGTATCGGCAAGTACTAAAATATGTGTACTTATATTCAGTCTGAAAAAATTTGTGTCAGTGCATCCTTAGTAATCATTAAGTCAGTTCCCATTAGAAAGCAAGACCATCAGGTTTCAATCCTAATGGTCTATTCTTCCTCTAACCATCGCTTTAATCAGCTGTTTGTGGATGCAGGATGCTCCTGCTTGAGTCTGCTGTGTGTACAGATGTACCTGAGTGAACCTGTCACAGGTGACACGTCGTTTTTTAAGCTTCACTGATTACTGCCCTCCACCTTCTGTCTTTCTCTTTTTCTGTACTCTCCTTTGTTATTGTTCTTCTCTCTCTGAAGAAATATGACTTACTCAAAGGTTAAACAACAACGCTTTGTATGTTTGATGTAGAGTAATCCTGCCTCCTCACCTTCTGGTTCTTCTTTAACATTGATGAGATCTCAGACCAGTTCTTGTTCACAACATTAGAACTCAGACCCCTTTCATACCACTCGTCGGAACAACGCTCGCAAAGTGTGTGGTGTCCACTAATAATCAAAGGTTTGAACATACTTTATCAAAAAAAAGTGTTTCAATATTTTTAATCAGTCATTATTCCTAGATTGTATCTTGGTCAGATAAATTATTATTTCTCAATCAACTAAATCCTTATCTTAGTCATTTTACACATTCAAGTGAGCCGTTATTCCTAACCTAGTCTTCAATATGCTGAATCACTGTACTTGATCAGCTGGGTCTTTATTCTATATTCCAAATCTGTTTAATAGTATATCCTATTACTATCATCATTGTTCCTAGAATATTCCTCAGTCAGCTGATCTTTTTTTCAGTCAGATGTAGGTTTGATGGCAACATTGGTAGGGACACAATAACCTACCCCTTGCCTCCTTACTTTCAGCTTAGCAAATGCAAGCATTCCTAAACGTTGTCTTGGAGACATATCCTCAGGTAGGCGCATGGGAATAATATAAAGCTAAGTTTATAATTGACGGGTTGTAAGTGATGCAAGTGTCCACGCACCAACAATAGAATGGCAGCACCTCCAACCCGCATTTCTGAATATTTTCAACTTGCCGCTGTCCACATCTAACACTTCACTCAAATTGAATTAATTTAAATGTATTGATTTGCTCTGAAATGCTCGTTTCAGGTTCGTTCCAGTATTCCAAGATCACTCCTTGATCATCTGAATCACTGTCGAAGATCAGCTTAGTCATTATTCCTACTGCAATATTCTTCAATCGACTGGATCACTGTCCTTGCTCAGTTAGTCATTTTTCCTTGATCATCTGAATGACTGACCTTGATCAACTTGGTCATTATTCCTAGATTTTTTTCTTGATCAAATGAATGACTATCATTTTAGTCATTATTTCGGGGTTGTTCCTTGATCAGTTTAGTCATCATTTCTAGATTATCTCTTAGTCATCTGAATCACTGTCAGATGGATCAGTTTAATAGTTATTCCTTAATTATTCCTTTATCAATTGAATCACTGTTGTTGATCATCTTATTATTATTTCTTGATTATTCCTTTATCAGCTGAATTATAATTCTTATTACACTGAGTCATTATTTCTTAATTATGCCGTTATCCTCTCAGCCATTATCAGCTAAGCCATTTTGCAAATCAGTTTAATTTTTTTTTTCAAGTTTATTTCTTGATCGTCTAAAATATTAATGCTGGTTAGTTTTGTTGTTACGTCTAGATTATTCCTTGTTCTGCTGAACTGCTATCTGATCATCTTAGTCATTATTCCTAGATGATTTCCTCAATCAGATGAATCACTATGCTCAATCAGCTTAGTCATTATTCCTAAAATATTCCTCAATCAGATGAGTCGCTCTTCTCGATCAGTTTAGACATTATTCCTAGATTATTCCTCAATCTGCTGAATGTTTTAGTGATTAGCTGCGTTGTTATTTGTTGCCTTTCATAACAAATTATTTTTCTTTCGTCTCGTTCTCCTAATTTACCATAAAATAACTAATCCTCTTATTCTTGTGTAATGTGTGTGTGGATGTGTAGCTCCGCGTTCAGGATGGCTGGGGATTGGGCGGATCGCTGTCTGAATCTGAATGAATTATGTCAGACACTGATCCTATTGAGAGCGGCATTACATCAGTCATTGGGGAAGAGAGAGAGAGAGAGAGGGAGAGAGAGAATGATATGAGCAGGGTGGGGGATGATATATGAGGTCGGAATGAGTGACTGCTCTGTAACCGTTGGCTGTTTGAGGGTTTGAAGGTTTGCCGTCAGTTCCTCAGTGTGTCAGTAATCGGGGCTTCATCACAGATCTGTGTTCACGTAGCTCAATGTCGCATCACATCAAAGTCTTTATTGACCAGTCTGTCCACTCAGTGGCCATGTAGCCCAGAGGCGCAGCCAGTATTTAGTGTCAGGAGAGGTGCATAGCTGTGCTATGTATAGACTAACCATCAGGGATACACTGATATTTCTGGGGGGAGGTGTCTGTATCGACAACTGATATTTAACCAACAGTCTACTAGAAATAGTATTAGAACCTTTCTGGTTCTCTAGGTTGGTGCTGTAGGTAGACTGTGCTTATCTTTCTATGGCAGCATTAACAGCTGAAGCAGCAGTAGTGCTTCCTCTGCACTATCTGCTTCTTTTATTATTCCTAGATGATGCCTCGATAAGCTGAATCACTATCTATGATCAGCTAAGTCATTAATCCTAGATTATTCCTTGATCAGATAAATGACTGTCCTTAATAATCTTAGTCATTATTACTAGATTATTCCTTGATCAGATGAATCACAGGCCTCAGTCAACTTAACCATTATTCCTAATGTACTCCAAATGTACATTCTGAAATTAAATAATAAATGTACTCCCATGTGTTGCCAACACTATGGTCAGAACTTTTGACCTGCAGTGTGTACAAGCCCCCAGGCCCCTCCTCTTCCTCGCCCCCACCCCCACTCCCGAGCCCATCCTTCTACCCGCAACCCATCCCTCTTTCCTCCAGATAAGTCGTTACAGCGTCTGGAGCATTGTCTGTCGGCCTGTTCATTTATTGATTTATTTACTACATGCTGGAAAAATTCATTTTAAGGGAGGAAAAGGTCAGAAAGCACGACATCCATCATGGAGTTGATTGGACGATACCAGTGGGCCTTATTCTTTTTCTGAGTGTCATAAAATGGAGCTGGGGTAAAATTTGGCCTCCACAGCTACCAGATCAAAGGTCACAATTGAGCGTGTATGTGCGTGTGTGATCAGGAAGCAGATTTTTGCCATGCGGGAAGAAATAGGTTAAGATGGTTATTTACAGCCCAATTTAAAGCCATTTATCATTTAAACCTCGCCTGCCTACTTTCCTTTCTCTCTTTCTTTCCCCCTATTCTCTCTCTCGTATATATACCTCCACTGTGTCTTACTCTGTGCTGATGTTGCACTGATGCAAAATCAGTTCAAGTTACAGTTTTAGGAAAACACATTCCTGATGTATAGTCATAATTATATAAGTCATATTTCAAATACACACCACACGCTCTCTATAAATCGCTATAAAAACTCTATAAATATATTTAAAATGAACACACAGCACATAAGGGCTTGCGCAAATTAGGCCTAAAGGCTAAAGCCTGAGTGGACTGAACTGAGTACTAGAAAAGATTAGGTTTAGCACTGTACTGAACTAGTGCATTTGTTCCATGGCAAGTTACCTACCTATCACATGGAAAATCACATGGCTACGGTCATAATTGCAGATTTTGTTATTTGAATATGGTGAAGTGTCTTAGGCCATGAACGGCTTGTGAGATTTTGGGAGTATCAGGAAATGAGAGCTAAAATAAGACTGACTAAACGATAAATGGCACTAAATTTGGCTGCAAAAATGAAAAAAATGGTTCTTCCTTTCTGACTGATGATTAAAGCAGCGAGACACAGTAGATCAAACACATAACAGTCAGCATGTTTAGGATCTAAATATTAAAAATCTATCATTATTGTTAAACTGCAATAGAACATTATTGTAGCCCACCACAGATACAACTAACGCCCAGAGACAAAAACTGCCACTGATAAGGAACTGAAGTCTTGAAGAAAATGTAAGAAACTCTGTAGAGCTGCCTGTTGTGTCAGTCTTGACCAGACTGGATGATATTGCGGTGAGATTCACACAGTTGAGCTGCATTTGATTCGTTGATCTGTCGAGGCTGAAGTTAACTTCTTTAATTCAAATTTCTGTTATACCTTAAATAGTACAGCAGTTGCACGCTGTCCAGGTGTCTGCTGCTTACAGTGCTTACTCAGCCTTAACACTCACTGTATGTAAAGGTATAAGTGCTACATGAAGATCCTTGAAGATAATTAAATGAAATAAGATGAATATAAAACCAGAAAAAACACAGACACACCAGAGAGTTCTCTGTACTTTACAGACCAAACAGTCATGTCTACACACCAAGATCTCACAAACATGAATGTGGGTCACCGTGTTCTCGCCGTTATATAATACTGTCACACTTTCATTGTTTTTGAAGTAGCATCATTTTGGACAGAGTCTTTGCTGCTCTGTAATAATACTGGATGCAGTACAACACCGACATGACTGGACTGTTGACGTGTCTGGCTGAACCCAAACCAGCAGTGGACCAAACCACTATGAGGCATACAAATCTTTTAGAACTTTTAGAACTCATTGTTTTGCATCTGTAATTGACAGCAATTTCTGTGCAACTCTCTGCTCTTTGTCTTTATGATTTCTACCTACAGGCCTGTGGAAAAGTTATGGCACATAGAAAAAGATAAACATGTCCATCTCCATTTTTGTTGATATCTATTTCTACATCATTTCAACATGACTGCTGTTCTTTAAATACATTGAAAGTTGCATGATGGACCAATAGAAATGCTCCAAAATCTCTTAAAATAAAACCTCTTTATATTTACTTCTTCTGTCAACTTCACCTCTCCTGTAAAGTTTATATATATATATATATATATATATATATATATATATATATATATATATATATATATATATAGTCATGGCCAAAAGTTTTGAAAATGGCACAAATTTAGTTTTTCACAAAGTTTGCTTATGGTGGCAATTTGTATTAACTCCAGATTGAGTGAGCAGGTGAATTGCAATTAGAAAATGAAAACTGACTGTATTTCAGCCTTACAGAATGGCCTGTAATCATATCATTGATGATCTCATTAGCTCAGGAGAAAAGGTTAATGAGCACAACTGATATCACTCTATCATGCTGATTAGAAGAGCAGACTGGTTGCTTTAAAAGGGTAGTGTTGCTTTAAAGTTTTTTTTTAACTATGGTTACCTCCAAGGAAACAAGTGTAGTCATCATTGATTTGCATCAAAAGGGTTTCACAGGAAAAGACATCGCTGCTTGTAAGATAGCACCCCAATTAACCATTTATCTGATCATCAAGAACTTCAAGGAGAGTGGTTTAATTGCAGTAAAGAAGGCTTCCAGGCGCCAAAGAAAGTCAAGCATGCATCAGGACCGTCACCTAAAGACGATGCAGCTATGAGATCGGGTCACCACCAGTGCAGAGCCTGCTCAGGAACGGCAGAGGGCAGATCTGAGTGCATCTGAACACACAGTGAGACGAAGGCTTTTGGAGGATGACTTGGTGTCAAGAAGAGCAGCAAAGAAGCCACTTCTCTTCAAGAAAAATATGAAGGACAGACTGATATCCTGCAGGAAGTGTAGGGATTGGACTACAGAGGACTGGGGTAAAGTTATTTTCTCTGATGAAGCCCCCTTCGTACTGTTTGGGACATCTGGAAAAATGATTGTCTGAAGAAGAAAAGGTGAGCGCTCCCATGAGCCCTGTGTCATTGCCAACAGTGAAGCATCCTGAGACCATTCATGTGTGGGGTTGCTTCTCATCCAGGGAAGTGGGTTCACTCAAAATTTTTCCTAATTCACTGCCATGAATAAGAAATGGTATAAAAAACATCCTTGAAAAGCAGCTTCCTCCAGTGATCCAGGAGCAGTTTGGAGACAAACAGTGATTTTTCCAGCATGATGGAGCTCCATGTCACAAGGCAAAAGTGATAACCAAGTGGGTCGGTGAACAAAACATTGAAATAAATGCCATCGAGAACCTGTGGTCAGTCCCCAAAAAAGGGTGGACAAACAAAACTCCAAGCACTTATAAGGCAAGCATGGGTTGCCATCATTCAAGATGTTGCCCGGAAGCTGATCTCCAGCATGCCGAAGTGAATTGCAGAAGTCTTAAAGAGGAAGGGTCAACACTGTAAATATTAAGTCTTGTCTTAACCTGGATGGACCTGCTGTTTCACCAGGAAACTTCAATACAACTATATACAATTAAATATATATACACCAATCAGCCATAACATTAAAACCACGTCTTTGTTTCTACATTTTATCAGCTCCACTTACCATATAGAAGCACAGTTACAGAGTGTAGACCATACCTTGTTAGCCTGTCTTTCAATAGCCAAGACCACCACAGAGCAGTTGTTTGGGTGGTGGATCATTCTCAGCACTGTAATGATATATGATCTGTTGAACTGGGCGAGCAATGTAGATGTAGATAGGGCTACCTAATCAAATGAACTCTATGTGTATGTATAGTGGGTATGTGTGTAAATAGGAAGATTTAAAAGGCTGTGTGTTGGGGGGGGTGTTTATGTCGGCAGTGCCAGGCAGCGATATGTAATTATGCATCATTATAGAGATTCTTTGTGTGTCTCTCTCGCTCTCTCTCTCATTCTCATCTCTTGCTGTATTATGCTAAAGCTGTGATGACTCTCTTGCCGCTGGAATTAGTTTTATTATACCTGACTGAAAAAAAGTCTTTAATTGGAAAGTTTTATATTGCTTTTAGCTTCCTCTCCAGAAGCTGCTTTTCATATTTACCTTTATATAAACTCGCAGTTAAACGGCTGTAAAGGAGCAGGAAATTGCTCTGAATTAAGATAAATCAGCTGTGTTCAGTACCGCTTACTCAGCACACCAGTTCTAAAGCCCTGCAAAACATGATGTATTTCAAACATAGTGCAGTATATTGTAGTTTATATATTTCAGAGTGTACTGACAGTCAATAAAGTGAAATAGTTTAATCTTGTTCTTACAGGTTAATAATAAGTATGTACTAATTAAGCTCCTTAAATAATATTCCACTGAGCAATTAAAGAACAATACATTTAACCATGTCTCTGTCCTGTTCATGTAAACTGCGCTGTCCTAATCTTCAGTAATGCATCTATAATCATCCCTACACCTACATTCTTCCTTCATCTGTTCATTCTTTCATCTGTACACCAACATTCTTCCTTCATCTGTTCATTCCTTCATCTGTACACCAACATTCTTCCTTCATCTGTTCATTCCTTCATCTGTACACCAACATTCTTCCTTCATCTGTTCATTCCTTCATCTGTACACCAACATTCTTCCTTCATCTGTTCATTCCTTCATCTGTACACCAACATTCTTCCTTCATCTGTTCATTCCTTCATCTGTACACCAACATTCTTCCTTCATCTGTTCATTCCTTCATCTGTACACCTACATTCTTCCTTCATCTGTTCATTCTTTCATCTGTACACCAACATTCTTCCTTCATCTGTTCATTCCTTCATCTGTACACCAACATTCTTCCTTCATCTGTTCATTCCTTCATCTGTACACCTACATTCTTCCTTCATCTGTTCATTCTTTCATCTGTACACCAACATTCTTCCTTCATCTGTTCATTCCTTCATCTGTACACCAACATTCTTCCTTCATCTGTTCATTCCTTCATCTGTACACCAACATTCTTCCTTCATCTGTTCATTCTTTCATCTGTACACCAACATTCTTCCTTCATCTGTTCATTCCTTCATCTGTACACCAACATTCTTCCTTCATCTGTTCATTCCTTCATCTGTACACCAACATTCTTCCTTCATCTGTTCATTCTTTCATCCCTACACCAACATTCTTCCTTCATCTGTACATTCCTTCATCTGTACACCAACATTCTTCCTTCATCTGTTCATTCTTTCATCCCTACACCAACATTCTTCCTTCATCTGGACATTCCTTCATCCCTACACCAACATTCTTCCTTCATCTGTTCATTCCTTCATCTGTACACCAACATTCTTCCTTCATCTGTTCATTCCTTCATCTGTACACCAACATTCTTCCTTCATCTGTTCATTCTTTCATCCGTACACCAACATTCTTCCTTCATCTGTTCATTCCTTCATCCCTACACCAACATTCTTCCTTCATCTGTTCATCTTTCATCTGTACACCAACATTCTTCCTTCATCTGTTCATTCCTTCATCTGTACACCAACATTGTTCCTTCATCTATTCATTCCTTCATCTGTATATCCACATTGTTCTTTCATCTGTTCATTCCTTCATCTGTACACCAACATTCTTCCTTCATCTGTTCATTCCTTCATCTGTACACCAACATTCTTCCTTCATCTGTTCATTCCTTCATCCGTACACCAACATTCTTCCTTCATCTATTCATTCTTTCATCCCTACACCAACATTCTTTCTTCATCTGTTCATTCCTTCATCCCTACACCAACATTCTTCCTTCATCTGTTCATTCCTTCATCTGTACACCAACATTCTTCCTTCATCTGTTCATTCCTTCATCCGTACACCAACATTCTTCCTTCATCTATTCATTCTTTCATCCCTACACCAACATTCTTTCTTCATCTGTTCATTCCTTCATCCCCACACCAACATTCTTCCTTCATCTGTTCATTCCTTCATCCCTACACCAACATTGTTCCTTCATCTATTTATTCCTTCATCTGTATATCCACATTGTTCTTTCATCTGTTCATTCCTTCATCTGTACACCAACATTTTTCCTTCATCTGTTTATTCCTTCATCTGTACACCAACATTCTTCCTTCATCTGTTCATTCTTTCATATGTACACCAACATTCCTCCTTCATCTGTTCATTCCTTCATCTGTACACCAACATTCCTCCTTCATCTGTTCATTCCTTCATCTGTACACCAACATTCTTCCTTCATCTGTTCATTCCTTCATCTGTACACCAACATTGTTCCTTCATCTATTCATTCCTTCATCTGTATATCCACATTGTTCTTTCATCTGTTAATTCCTTCATCTGTACACCAACATTCTTCCTTCATCTGTTCATTCCTTTATACCTACACCAACATTCCTCCTTCATCTGTTCATTCCTTCATCTGTACACCAACATTCTTCCTTCATCTGTTCATTCTTTCATCCCTACACCAACATTCTTCCTTCATCTGTTCATTTTTTCATCCCTACACCAACATTCTTCCTTCATCTGTTCATTCTTTCATCCCTACACCAACATTCTTCCTTCATCTGTTCATTTCTTCATCCGTACTTCAACATTCTTCCTTCATCTGTTCATTCCTTCATCTGTACACCAACATTCTTCTTTCATCTGTTCATTTCTTCATCTGTACACCAACATTGTTCCTTTATCTGTTCATTTCTTCATCTGTACACCAACATTCTTCCTTCATCTGTTCATTCCTTCATCTGTATACCAGCATTCTTCCTTCATCTGTTCATTCCTTCATCTGTACACCAACATTGTTCCTTCATCTATTCATTCCTTCATCTGTATGCCAACATTCTTCTTTCATCTGTTCATTTCTTCATCTGTACACCAACATTCTTCCTTCATCTGTTCATTCCTTTATCTGTATACCAACATTCTTCCCTCATCTGTTCATTCCTTCATCTGTACACCAACATTGTTCCTTTATCTATTCATTCCTTCATCTGTATACCAACATTGTTCTTTCATCTGTTCATTCCTTCATCTGTACACCAACATTGTTCCTTCATCTATTCATTGCTTCATCTGTACACCAACATTGTTCTTTCCTCTATTCATTCCTTCATCTGCACACCAACATTGTTCCTTCATCTGTTCATTCCTTCATCCGTACACCAACATTGTTCCTTCTTCTGTTCATTCCTTCATCTGTACACCAGCACTGTTCCTTTATCGGTTCATTCCTTCCTCTGTACACCAACATTTTTCCTTCATTCATTCATTCCTTCATCTGTATTCCAGCATTGTTACTTCATCTGTGCATTCCTTCATCTGTACACCAACATTGTTCCTTCATCTATTCATTCCTTCATCTGCACACCAACATTGTTCCTTCATCTGTTCATTCCTTCATCCGTACACCAACATTTTTCCTTCATTCATTCATTCCTTCATCTGTACACCAACTTAATCCATTCATTGCTTCATCTGTACACCAACATTGTTCCTTCATTCATTCATTCCTTCATCTGTATTCCAGCATTGTTACTTCATCCGTGCATTCCTTCATCTGTACACCAACTTAATCCATTCATTGCTTCATCTGTACACCAACATTGTTCCTTCATCTGTTCATTCCTTTATCTGTACACCAACATTGTTCCTTCATCTGTTCATTCCTTTATCTGTACTCCAACATTGTTCCTTCATCTGTTAATTTCTTATTCTGTGAGGTCAATTACTGATGTTGAGCATTGCTGTGAGGATTTGAATGCGCATTAGTGAGGTCAGTTACTGATGTTGAGCATTGCTGTGAGGATTTGATTGTGTATTAGGGAGGTCAGTTACTGATGTTGAGCATTGCTGTGAGGATTTGATTGCGCATTAGTGAGGTAATTTACTGACGTTGAACATGGCAGTGAGGATTTGATTGAGCATAAGTGAGGTCAGCAGCTGATGTACATTGCTGTAAGGATCTGATGGAACATTATAGAGGTCAGGAACTGACGTTGAACATTGCTGTAAAGATTAGTTTGAGCGTAAGTGACGTCAGGTACTGATGCTCTAAGACAGTTCATACTTATTTTTGGTATTTGAAAGCGAAATTCAGATGCTTTTAATTTTTAAAACTATAATTTAGGATATTGTTCATTTGTTTAAAAAACCTGGAGTGATTTGTGAGAAGTATTGCTTTTTTATGTGTTTACTTGTTCAAAAGAATGTAAGTGTTCGTCTTTGTTCTTTATGCGTTAAGGTAATCGTGACAGCAGCACTTCAGGAGCTGGTGAATAATGGAGAAGAACAGATTGAATGCCAGTAATACACTTTTTTGCGTCAGCCTTAAGGGCAAGCATACTGATATCCACCATTCCTCAAGCTGAATCTTTCCTCTTATTTCCAGCTCTTTCCCCGTTTCCGCCCTCTGCCTCTCCTCTATCTCTACCATCTAACTCCTCTGTCTCTTTCTGCTGCTGTGTTCAGGTTTGAAGGCTCCGCATATGAGGTGATGTGGGTGGACTTTGAGATGGATAACTTCATCACCCTGCAGGCATCGCAGGCCGTTCGCTGGAGGATCGAATATCCGTCTACCGGAGAGACGGCCGAGGCTATCACCGTCATCTACGTCAGCCAGAGGGACGTCCTGGGCATAGTGCCTCTCGCTGAGGTTGGAGGAGCTTCACTGATCTTTCCTTTCTGCCTTCAACGCTTCCGTTTATGTCTGTAGCTTAACATGCTTTTTAATATATCAGATGATCGCTACGTGTAGCTGTGGAATCGGAATACTGGTGTTTTGTCCAGTTCATGAACACATAATAACCTACTTTAATTAGCGCCCTATTTTAAATATTTGACTTGTGAATAAATACTTGGTAATACTATAAAACTACTATAAAACATTTTAAAAGATGGTTATTTTTAGCGTTCCTTCGTAAAGACCCTTAGGAGTTCTATATAGAACCATTAGATGCTAAATGTCTATATAGAACCATTTGATGCTAAATGTCCATATAGAGCCATTTGATGCTAATTGGTTCTTTGCATGGTGAAATAGTTATTTAGATTGTTGGAGAATGTGTAAATGATTATGTAACCTTGATTCAAGTCAAGGTTCTAATTAACCATTTTATGCTACAGGGTTTTGTGCGTAGTGAAGTGGTTCCTCAAACTGATGGAGAATGTGTTGTGCATAGTTCTATATAGAAAGTTTCCTTTGGTGGTACGGCAAATGTTTCTATATCAAACTGAAAAGGGTTCTGCTATTGTTACGATACCAAGCTTCTAATAACTGAATAACTCTGTTTATGTATATGTAGAACCGTTTTCAGAGGTCAGAGGAATGTTTACAGATGCGTTACTCAAGATTCGTACCACCTAGTTTACATGAAGAGAAATATGGTGAAATGTAGCAGTCATTTATTGGACATTGAAGGATTATTAATTTTAAATGTTTTACATATTTATGTAAAAGGGTTACATACATATTTATTGTTTTCCTACAAAAACAGGATTAAGCTCAGTAGAATGAACTAACAAATTTAGGTTCTCTGGGGCTTTAAATAGCCCCGCTCTATGATCGACTTGCATGTTAGATCAGATTGTTTAGTACTTTTCACAACAAGCCAAGAACCATCTACCTTGACTGTAACAGGGCATAATGACAGCTGTGATGACCAATCACGTCCCTTTGTTTGAAAGGCTGTTACTTTATCACACTGTCCAGATGCAGGCAGCTGTTTGTTATTGCTGGCTCAATTTTTGGCTGGAAAGCTTTAGTTTTCTGCCTGAATGCTTAGAAGTGTTTATGTACGGACACGTAGCCAATCAGAATGCAGCTGGTGAAATTGCAGTAGTTGTGGCCAGCCTTGTGTGCAGTGGGTGTTGTATAATCTGTTTCCATATGGACAGAGTATGTAAGGCAGAGACTAGCTCTGTGATGGAAAAAACTTGCTGTATATCTCTGCTGTCGAAAAAAAAATAGCATCTCCAAAATTACATTTTACAGGAGAAGGAAAAAGACTGCAGTTGTAATGTAAGTCAATGGAACCAGATGTTTCCTTTGGGTTTTTTCTTTTTGGAAATTTACACACAGTGTAAAGGTCAACAGGCATTTTAAAATCATGTCACAAACAGACAACAACAATAGAGATGCATGGTTCCAACAGCATCCAACAGCAGCTACATGCTTCTTTAAAGAACCTTTATAAATGGTTCTAGATAGCACCAACAGGGTTTCACCATTGTTACAAGACCATTTTAGTAATATATAGGACAGAGCTGAGTGATTTGAGTTTGAGTGTGACTATAAACTAAGGTTTACGGGTCAGATTCACAAAAGCGTGTTATGTTCTTAATCTTAGAATAGTCTCACACTTTGTCTTAAAAGTTGGCTGTAAAAAGGCTGTAAAAATTAAGAAGTCAAGTCAAGTTTATTTGTATAGCGCTTTTTACAACAATGTCACAAAGGTGAACCTCTAAACTCTAAACTTATGAAATTTTAAACAGTTTAGTAACTGCAAATAAGGCACATGCATATATTTAATAGCCTTTTAAGTAAAGTTCATCCCTAAAATAACAAGTTTTCTACATGTGGAAAGTACACGGCAAAGCCGTTACTATACCACAAAGGCCTCTGGAAGACAAAACAGATCATCTCAGCTGACCTGATCATATAGTAATGTGAGGAAATGCAATCACAGCTGACATTTTAACCAATGAGCTGCAAAAAAATATATAATAATATTCACCGCCGCTCGCTGTAATACTGCAAATAATTTTTTGCATGCCACATGACACCCTGGATTAAAACATCTTCAGTAAATAATCAAGATATTTTTAATATGTCTGTTTTAAAGACTATTTTGTAAATCCGGCCTAGGTCTGTTTTTTTGTTTACCAGTATACTGAGAATATAATGTTTACCAAACTGCCAGTAAGAGGTGGTTATGATGTCGATGGTTGATTCTGATCTACAGGATGTACACAAGTTTTATGTTATTAGGTTAAATGACCTCACTCAAAACATATGACCACATTTTCATAATGTAGGCTATAATATTAACAAAAAAATCTGATATGAAAAAGCTATTAATGTCACAGCACTAATAATGCTTGCTGATATCTTAAACAGCATGTCAGAAGATTCTTTGTGCAAAATAGGGTGGTGGGCGTGAAGAGTTGACACCGTTGATCAGTGTTCAGGGTCTGAATGGTTCAGTCAGTATAACAGAAAAATGTTCTTTATTTTGAAGCTGAGATTTCAAATGACTTTCTCATCTTTGCAGTCGCTCCTTAATATGAAGATCACTTGAGTTTGATTTGACTGAGAACTATGTTGCAGGTTTGTGGTGATACGAAGTCAGTGTATATGCTGCCAGGAGAGCTCCTTCACCAAGCTCGCAAAATAATGCAAATATGACTGCTGTCCTTGATGATAGTTTCTATTGGCCCATTCAGCACAGCTCACATTGTCAAACACTGTGAAAAAAACACACTTACTTTAAATGTAAGTATTGTGATACAAACTGGATCCTACAGTTTCTCATCAGGTCGAATAATTAACTCGCTCTCACCTGAGCTCTACTTTAAAATTCACTTCCAGCCCACACATGATGTGGGCGATCAGTGCGGCTGATTAGCTTGATCAGCAGTGTTAAATTATCAGGTCTCTTGAGCTGCATGGCTGGTGACCACCACTGGGCTAAACACACAAATCCTGTTCACTGTTTCATTGGAGCTAATACAGAGTGCCACACGGGTGTGTCTGTGTGGTCAGAGGGTTGAGCTCCTCAGAAGGATTTTTGTCACACAGTCAGGATGAGTTCAGATTAACTACAGTGTTAGTGGGATGGTCTGTGTGGTGACCAGCCTAAGGTCGTTATGCATGCCATGTTAAATGAACAAGCTTAAGGCCCTGTCACATCTTTAATTTCTCACATGAAAGACCACAAATCACACACACACACACACACACACACACACACACACACACACACACACACACACACACACACACATGCACACACAGATTAAACAGAATTACATCCCTGTTGCTATGTCTGCCCACCATTAACTTTGCTTTGGCCTAGCAGTATTAGCATGTGCATTAGCACACAGATGTGTGTGTGTGTATGTGTGTGTATTACCTCACAAGCCAAAATGTCAGTTTGGGTCTCGTACTGATTTTCCTTTTTTCCTATGTATTTAAATGGTTGGGAATACCATTAAATTACATACATTCACTCATTCCTGACTGAAAAACTGAAATGAATAAAAACGTTTGTTTAATGTACAGTGGACCTGGTCTACCCCTTTTACAAAAGATTACTTAGTTCCTCGGGTTCTTAATGAAATGTCTGATGTGGTTTGGGAAAAACAGCACAAGGATGAAGCAACACAGCTCATCCTCCCCGTCTAAACAGCCCTGTTACGAGTGTCTGATTCTTTAAAAGAGAATGAACCACAGTTGACCCTGCCCTCCTTTTCCACTGGACATGTCCCAACGCCAGTAAACATTAAGGTGCATCCGAAATCGCCTACTAAGTCAGTAGGTACTAGATTGGAGCCATTACGTGCTGATAAGGGATAGACTAGTAGGCAGTTTCAGTACGTGAGGTTTTAGAGCGTACTCACACTAGGCCCGGTTTGCTTGTTCCGTGCAACTACTCCCCCTACTCCCCCGCTGGCCTGCACTCGCACTGTCTTTATCAATCCACGCCCGAGCACACTTATGTCATCACAATGCAACTTTTTTTTGAAAGAAAAGCGCGCTCGCACAACACGATGGAGTTCATGATTGTTTTACATGAGCGTCGCATCACTGACGTTATGTTTGAGTTCCAGCAAAATGAACCAATCACACGAGGCTACAAGCAGGCTTGGGATAGCACAGTGTGCTGCGGTTGCATACATAAAAAAGTATTTCGCACACACCCATTGTCTCATTTTACTTCCACCTTGTTCACCAGTTGTTCAGATAACAGTTGATCAGATCATAGAGACATTTAACTAATCCACTAATAGTGTTAGCATTATTGTGGATCCTAGAGCCAAGAACTATCTAGAACGTTACATCTCCATTAATATATTACCTTAGCTGTTAGAGAAATGGCCAAAGAAACAGAGCATCATTATAATGTAAATACTTAATGTCCCTCGTCTGCAGTTTGTCACAGACAGATGGTATTGATCCCTCTTTTAGAAAAAGTTGGCTTCTTATGTGCCAGCTTCTTGTTCAGATTTTTCTGTTCCACTTTGAATGGTGCAAGAGTTAACAGCAGCGCCAAGATAGAAGCTCGAACTAGAAGCTGGTGAATAAGAAGCCGATTTCAGCTTTGTGTCAGGCACAAAGTGTTCAGCCTACACATACAGGTTTTTGCGGACTGTGGCTATGATGTTCCCATCAAAAATAACCTTTATCCATTCATGTATTGCTGACAACAGAGCAGTACCCTTGATAACTCTTTCACAAAAAGAAGAAAAAAATTGGTGCTGCTTCACAATATGGTTCTTCTGGGTCTGCTGTGTATGGTTCACTCAAACACATTGTACCTGTAGAACGGTTACGGGCACTGATACCAAAATGGACAGTAAAGGTAACCTGTATATATATATATATATATATATATATATATATATATATATATATATATATATATATATATATATATATATATATATATGATACTCATTACATGAAAAGTGATATATTTCAAGTCTTTTTTGTTTTGATATTGACCAATATTGCTTAACGCTCATGCTAATCAGAAATCAGACTATTTCATAAGATCAAGGAGAAATGAATGTAAAATACAGAAATCACCAACCTCT
This sequence comes from Megaleporinus macrocephalus, assembly GCA_021613375.1. Taxonomy (NCBI): domain Eukaryota; kingdom Metazoa; phylum Chordata; class Actinopteri; order Characiformes; family Anostomidae; genus Megaleporinus; species Megaleporinus macrocephalus. Next base: position 25,433,541 of record CM038725.1, on the reverse strand, counting down.
GACAAATATGTTAATTTCTACACTTAATCCTTGTGGGGGCTCCTTTGTCACGAATTACTGCATCAGTGCTGTGTGGCATTAAGAGTTGTTGAAGCCCAGGTTGCTTTGATAGTGGCCGTCAGCTCGTCTGTATTGCTGGGTTGAATGTTTCTTATCTCCGTCTAGAGAATAGCCTATAAGTTCTCTATAGGGCTGCAGGTCCAGAAAGTTGGCTGGCCAAACAAGCACAGTAATATCATGGTGAGCAAACCGTTTGGTAGTAGTTTTGGCACTAGGAGCAGGTGCCAAAAAGTCCTGCTGTAAAAGGAAATCAGCGTCTCCATAAAGCTTGTCAGCAGATGGAAGCATGAAGTGCTCTTAAATCTCCTGGTAGATGTGTGTGTTGACTTTGGACTTGATAAAGCACAGTGGACCAACACTAGCAGATGACGTCATCCCAAACCATCACAGAAAACTTTACTCTGGATCTCAGACCTCTTGGATTCTGTGCCTCTGTGGCCTTCTGCTATGCTTTGATACAGCACTGAGCACTGCAAACAGCTCTGCAAACAGAAAGACCTTTAGGGGCTTACCCCTCTTGTGGAGTGTGTTGATGGTCGTCTTCTGGACAACTGTCAAGCCAGCAGTCTTCCCCATGATTGTGGTTGCGTGTGCTGAACTAGACAAAGAGATACACGGCTGTTACAGTATACTGTCCAAACAGTGTTTTAGCCAAACTCAAAATTATATATATCCTAATTATATATTCTAATAATTTGAAATACTGGATTACATTTTTTAATAATGTAATGATTATATAATATATTGCATTGTAACCTTTTGAATACAGTTATGAACAGAAATTAATCTTAGAATTTTTTGAGAAGCACTTGTACAATGAGGCCCAGAAATATTTGGACAGTGACACAATCTTTATGATTTGGGCACACTGGATTTAAAATGAAACAACTGGGATGCAATTGAAGTGTAGACCTTCAGGTTTAATTCATGGGGTTGAACAAAAATATCCTGTGAAATGTTTAGGAATTGCAACCATTTCTCTACAAAGCCTCCTCATTTCAGGGGCTCAAAAGTAATTGGTTAACATTATTGTAAATAAAATGTTCATTGGAAATCCTGATATCTGGAACCCATGAATGCTGGGTTTCCTCCTTTGTGATGCTTTACCAGGCCTTTACTGCAGCTCTGTTCAGTATTTGCTTGTTTGAGGGTTTTTCTGCATTAAGTTTTGTTCTAAGCGAGTGAAATCTATGCTGTGTACTGTAAAGCCCCGTCCAATCAAAACCTTGCTGCATTTGGTTGATTCTGAGCAGAAAGTATATCCCTGTACACTTAATAATTTATCCAGCTGCTTCTGTCTTCTATTGACATCGTCAATAAACACCAGTGACCCAGTGTCATTGGGGGCCATGCATGCCCATGCCATCACATTGCCTCCATCATGTTTTAAAGAGGATGTGGTGTGCTTTGGTGCTTTTTTCCTCCCATCCTTCTGATACAGGTTGATCTGAGTTTCATCTGTCTAAAGAATGCTGTTCCAGAACTGGGCTGGCTTCTTTAGATGTTTTTTTGTCTAATCTGGCCTTTCTATGTTTAAGGGTTAATTCATGGTTTGCACCTTGTGGTGAACCTTCTGTATTTGCTCCCATGAAGTCTTCTCTTTAGGGTAGACTTAGATACTGATACACCTACTTCCTGAAAAGTGTTCTTCAGTTGGGTGGATGTTGTGAAGGGGTTTTTCTTCTCCATGGAAAGTATTCTGCGATCATCCGCCCCTGTAGTCTTCCGTAGCTTTTAAGGCCTTTTTGAGTTCCTGAGCTCACCAGTGTGCTCTTTTTTCCCAGAATGTATCAAACTGTTAATTTGGCCACTCCTAACATTTCTGCTATCTCTCTGATGGATTTCTTCTTTTTTCAGTCTAATGATGGCCTGTTTCACTTCCATTGAGAGCTCCTTTGATCGCATGTGGGTTCACAGTAACAGCTTCCAAATGCAAACACCACACCTGGAATCAACTCCAGACTTTTTGAGATAACTGTCCAATTACTTTTGGTCCCTAGAAAAAGAGGCAGCTTCATAAAGAGCTATGATTCCTAAACCCTTTCTCTTAGAATGTGAATACTCAAATTAAAGCTGAAAATCTGCACTTGAAGCCCATATTGTTATATAACAGTACCTTGAATATGTTTTGATAAACAGCTAAAATGCCAAAACTTGTGTCACTGTCCAAATATTTCTGGTCCTATCTGTATATATTCACCATAGGGACAAAAGTATTGGGACACCTACACATTACACAGACAGGAGCTTTTATGACATCCCATTCTAAATCCATAGGCATTAACAATTGGTCCCCCCCTTTGCAGTCATAACAGCTTACTCTCCTCTGGGAAGGTTTTCGGATATTGGAGTGTGTCTGTGGTAACTTTGCCCATTCCTCCAGAAGAGCATTTGTGAGGTCAGACACTCATGTTGGACAAGAGGAGCTGGCTCACAGTCTCAGTTCTAGAAAATCACAATGGTGTTTGATGGGGTTCAGGTCATGCCGCTGTGCAGGTCAGTCAAGTTCTTCCACACCCAACTCACCCAGTCAGTCTTTATGGACTTTGCTTTGTGCACTGGGACATAGAGTCATGCCAGGACAAAGGAAGTTCTTCCCCAAACTTTTCCCCCAAAGTTGGAAACATACAGTTGTCCAAAATGTCTGCTGAAGCATTAGTATTTCCCTTCACTGGAACTAAAGAGCCTCGACTCACCCCTAAAACACAACCCCATATCATTATCCCTCTTGCGACTGCAACAATGGCATTCTGTTACAGTACAATGCTCAAATTCACTGAGCTCTTTAGAATGAGCCATTCTTTCACAAATGTTTGTAAAGGCAGTGCTAAGATCTGCAGTTCCTGCAGATTAGTCTGGAACTGTTTCACACTGTGAAGGTCCAGTTCTACCACATCATCATGGTCATAAACCAGTTTGAGATAACTTTTGCGTTAGAGGATGGTAAGATAATGAGTTCACTTAGGCGATTGATTGGCCTAAAGCTTGCCATTATATTATTCCCCCCACATTTATGTTGCCTCAGCAGAGATTCAGGTTCATCAGACCCAGCTAAGCTTTTTCCACTCTTTAACTGTCCAGTTTTAGTGAGCCTGTGTCAACAGCAGCTTTCTGTTCTAGGTTGACAGAAGCGGAACCCCACGTGGTTTTCTGCCTGTTGTGTAGCCCTCAAGGCTGGATCTGTTGTCTGTTCTAAGATGGTTTTCTGCTCAGCACAATTGTACAGACTGGAGTTAGTATAGCCTTGCTGTCACTTTAAAGGTTTAAAAGTCTGGCTATTCTCCACTGACCTCTTTCATCAACAAGGTCCACAGAACTGCTGCTCATTAGATTTTTTTTCTTTATTGCTCCTTTCTGAGTAACTCTAGTGGCTGCTGTGTGCGAGGATCACAGGAGACCAGCAGTTATGGAAATAATCAAATCATCCCAACTATCACCCCATACTCAAAATCATTGAGATCATATTTTGTTAGTATTACAAGCCTCATTGATCAAATCCAATCATGACAGTTCACAATTATAAATGTAAGTAACCTGTGTCGGTAATGTGAATGTATCTGTCCCTGATTATATTTTAATTATACACGTCGCCTTCATCACTAACAACAATAAACGTCACACTTGTTGGAAGACTCTTTATATTTAAAAGGTTACATTGACGCAATAGCAGCTCATGTATGCACCACATTTTGCTCGGGAGGACAGCAAACAGCTGCCAACTGTACATGCTCAAGTCTAGAAGGCAGGAAGAAAGAAAGCTGACAGACAGTTTTTGCTGTTTTCCCAAACATCAAGCAAATCGCCAACTTCTATGTCCTTTCACTGACAGCACATGAAATCCAATCTGAACATTCACATTCATGTCTCATACCCATGAATCAGATGCATATCTAATCTAGGACCACATATGAAAGGAACTTAAATCTGATTTAAAAATATTGGATTTGATGCGTTCACACAGATGTGTGTCACATTAAGGCAAAAAGTCTGATTTGAGTCACTTCAATCTGGCAGTGTGAACATAGCCTTCCTATTGGCCCATTCATCATGACAATTTCACAGGATACAAAGGGCACATGCCGTGTCTAAATGATATAGAAAAATGAAAATCAATAAAAACTGGGATTCAGGTTTTTCTTTGGACAGGGACAATATGCTGCCTGATGTCTAAGACATTGTTTGTGAAGGTTTTGAGAGGATCTTGGCCCTAAAATCCATTTATGGTGGAGAAATAAATGCTGGACACTGTGAGGCAAAAATATTGTTATTATTTTTAGATTTTCTGTCATTTTATCATCATCAACCGTCCACATAAACACTCAGAAGAAACTTGCAGATCTACTGTTGGTTATGATAGTAAATAAAATGTCTAACACCCGGAATCACTCTTTTTCTATCTCAAACACTAAATCCTTGTAAGAATAGTGTGCATTGCTTTCATAATAATTACCAAATAATTGCTTAAATAATTGTTAGGATGTCAGAAGCTTGGGAACATGGGGTTATAATGAGGTGTACATTCCTCAGTTCTCCACACATTTGGCTAAAGAAATGCACACTAACACACATCCTCATCTCATAATAACAGAATATCTCCCGATATGAAACACAATCTATTGAAAATGTACTGCACTACATTTAGTTTAGAGCTGATAATGTATTTAAACCTTATTTTAACATTTTCATATAAAAGTACAGCTCAGTCTGACTCTGATCTTCACCACTTAGAGGAAAATAGTGCATTTAAAACTCTTACAGCAGCAAAAACACCTCATAAGTCATTTTTATTTCTAATTTACAGCAGTTGAGAGGAAATCTGGGGCTTGTAAGTACAGCAATTCTCACAGTCTCTCACTAATGCACACACACAAACCTCTACAAGCCATTTTCCTCTGTTACACCTCAAATAGGAGCACCCCCCAACACACACACCCCCGCCTGGGCTGAGCTCCAGCACCACCCCCCCACGCACACACCCTGCTGTGACCTTCAGAAAGGTCAGTCTGGTTCTTACTGTACCTCCAGCAGGGGGTGGAATCTCTCAGCCCTGAGACAGCGCCCCCTACTGGGCTACAAATCTCCAGCTGAGTTCCTACTAGGTATGTGAGATTGTGGGCAATGTACCATCATCGAATAGCACCACCCCACAGATTGACGATACTACTGGGACGCTTATTATACATCAACCCCATGTTCTCCAACAAGCACCAGCGTTGGTTATTTTTATTTACATGGGTTAATTTGTTGATATTTGGTGGAGAATGTTTAATGATGATGTTTGATGATGGTGTTTGGTGGAAAGTGATCAGGCTAGTTGGAGAAGAAATTATTATATTTAGTAGAGAATGGTGGTGTATCGTTGAGTATAATGGTGTTGGGTAGAGAACTATGGTAATTGGGAAAGGTTGGTGGGGTTTACTGGAGAATGATGATGTTTGGTAGAGAATCATAGGTTTTGGGTGGAGAACCATGGTGTTTGGTTCAGAATGATGTTGTTTGGTAGAGAATCATGGCTATGGTTTGATAGAACATGTTTGTTGGAGAATGAAGATGTTTGGTACCGCATGATGCTGTTTTTGGTTAGCATGATGCTGGATTTTGGTTAATAATTATGGTGTTTGGAGGGGAATGTTGGTATATGGTGAAGAATGAAGGTGTTTATTAGAAAATGTGGTATTTAATGGTGAGTATAAAGGTGTTTAGTAAAGAATGTTGGTGTTAGCTGGAAATGTTGGTAAAACTTGTAGGAGTATGGTGGAGAATTAAAGTGTTTAGTGGAAATTATTAGTGTTTGGTAGAGATTGGTGGAATTTTATGGAGAATGAAGGTGTTTAGTCGACATTGTTGGTGTTTGGTAGAGATTGTTGGATTTTGGTGGAGAATGAATGTGTTCAGTATAGAATGATGATGTTTGGTAACAGTGTTGGTGTTTAGAAGAGAAGGATGGTGCTTGGTGGAGAAGGATGATGTTTGGTAAAGAATGTTGTGTTGGTTTGAGAATGTTGGTGTTTGGTGTTAAATGTTGATATATGGCAGATTGTGATGGTGTTTGGTGGAGAATGAAGGTGTTTAGTAAAGAATGTTTGTGTTAGGTGTTAAATGTTGATATATGGCAGAGTGTTTGGTGGAGAATGAAGGTGTTTAGTAAAGAATGTTTGTGTTAGGTGTTAAATGTTGATATATGGCAGAGTGTTTGGTGGAGAATGAAGGTGTTTAGTAAAGAATGTTTGTGTTAGGTGTTAAATGTTGATATATGGCAGAGTGTTTGGTGGAGAATGAAGGTGTTTAGTAGAGAATGTTTGTGTTAGGTGTTAAATGTTGATATATGGCAGAGTGTTTGGTGGAGAATGAAGGTGTTTAGTAGAAAATGTTTGTGTTAGGTGGAATATGTTGATATATGGCAGAGTGTTTGGTGGAGAATGAAGGTGTTTAGTAGAGAATGTTTGTGTTAGGTGTTAAATGTTGATATATGGCAGAGTGTTTGGTGGAGAATGAAGGTGTTTAGTAGAAAATGTTTGTGTTAGGTGTTAAATGTTGATATATGGCAGAGTGTTTGGTGGAGAATGAAGGTGTTTAGTAGAGAATGTTTGTGTTAGGTGTTAAATGTTGATATATGGCAGAGTGTTTGGTGGAGAATGAAGGTGTTTAGTAGAGAATGTTTGTGTTAGGTGTTAAATGTTGATATATGGCAGAGTGTTTGGTGGAGAATGAAGGTGTTTAGTAGAAAATGTTTGTGTTAGGTGGAATATGTTGATATATGGCAGAGTGTTTGGTGGAGAATGAAGGTGTTTAGTAAAGAATGTTTGTGTTAGGTGTTAAATGTTGATATATGGCAGAGTGTTTGGTGGAGAATGAAGGTGTTTAGTAAAGAATGTTTGTGTTAGGTGTTAAATGTTGATATATGGCAGAGTGTTTGGTGGAGAATGAAGGTGTTTAGTAGAGAATGTTTGTGTTAGGTGTTAAATGTTGATATATGGCAGAGTGTTTGGTGGAGAATGAAGGTGTTTAGTAGAGAATGTTTGTGTTAGGTGTTAAATGTTGATATATGGCAGAGTGTTTGGTGGAGAATGAAGGTGTTTAGTAGAGAATGTTTGTGTTAGGTGTTAAATGTTGATATATGGCAGAGTGTTTGGTGGAGAATGAAGGTGTTTAGTAGAGAATGTTTGTGTTAGGTGTTAAATGTTGATATATGGCAGAGTGTTTGGTGGAGAATGAAGGTGTTTAGTAGAAAATGTTTGTGTTAGGTGGAATATGTTGATATATGGCAGAGTGTTTGGTGGAGAATGAAGGTGTTTAGTAGAGAATGTTTGTGTTAGGTGTTAAATGTTGATATATGGCAGAGTGTTTGGTGGAGAATGAAGGTGTTTAGTAGAAAATGTTTGTGTTAGGTGGAATATGTTGATATATGGCAGAGTGTTTGGTGGAGAATGAAGGTGTTTAGTAGAGAATGTTTGTGTTAGGTGTTAAATGTTGATATATGGCAGAGTGTTTGGTGGAGAATGAAGGTGTTTAGTAAAGAATGTTTGTGTTAGGTGTTAAATGTTGATATATGGCAGAGTGTTTGGTGGAGAATGAAGGTGTTTAGTAAAGAATGTTTGTGTTAGTTGTTAAATGTTGATATATGGCAGAGTGTTTGGTGGAGAATGAAGGTGTTTAGTAGAGAATGTTTGTGTTAGGTGTTAAATGTTGATATATGGCAGAGTCTTTGGTGGAGAATGAAGGTGTTTAGTAGAAAATGTTTGTGTTAGGTGGAATATGTTGATATATGGCAGAGTGTTTGGTGGAGAATGAAGGTGTTTAGTAGAGAATGTTTGTGTTAGGTGTTAAATGTTGATATATGGCAGAGTCTTTGGTGGAGAATGAAGGTGTTTAGTAGAAAATGTTTGTGTTAGGTGTTAAATGTTGATATATGGCAGAGTGTTTGGTGGAGAATGAAGGTGTTTAGTAGAGAATGTTTGTGTTAGGTGTTAAATGTTGATATATGGCAGAGTGTTTGGTGGAGAATGAAGGTGTTAAGTAGAGAATGTTTGTGTTAGGTGTTAAATGTTGATATATGGCAGAGTGTTTGGTGGAGAATGAAGGTGTTTAGTAGAAAATGTTTGTGTTAGGTGGAATATGTTGATATATGGCAGAGTGTTTGGTGGAGAATGAAGGTGTTTAGTAAAGAATGTTTGTGTTAGGTGTTAAATGTTGATATATGGCAGAGTGTTTGGTGGAGAATGAAGGTGTTTAGTAAAGAATGTTTGTGTTAGGTGTTAAATGTTGATATATGGCAGAGTGTTTGGTGGAGAATGAAGGTGTTTAGTAGAGAATGTTTGTGTTAGGTGTTAAATGTTGATATATGGCAGAGTGTTTGGTGGAGAATGAAGGTGTTTAGTAGAAAATGTTTGTGTTAGGTGGAATATGTTGATATATGGCAGAGTGTTTGGTGGAGAATGAAGGTGTTTAGTAGAGAATGTTTGTGTTAGGTGTTAAATGTTGATATATGGCAGAGTCTTTGGTGGAGAATGAAGGTGTTTAGTAGAAAATGTTTGTGTTAGGTGTTAAATGTTGATATATGGCAGAGTGTTTGGTGGAGAATGAAGGTGTTTAGTAGAGAATGTTTGTGTTAGGTGTTAAATGTTGATATATGGCAGAGTGTTTGGTGGAGAATGAAGGTGTTAAGTAGAGAATGTTTGTGTTAGGTGTTAAATGTTGATATATGGCAGAGTGTTTGGTGGAGAATGAAGGTGTTTAGTAGAAAATGTTTGTGTTAGGTGGAATATGTTGATATATGGCAGAGTGTTTGGTGGAGAATGAAGGTGTTTAGTAAAGAATGTTTGTGTTAGGTGTTAAATGTTGATATATGGCAGAGTGTTTGGTGGAGAATGAAGGTGTTTAGTAAAGAATGTTTGTGTTAGGTGTTAAATGTTGATATATGGCAGAGTGTTTGGTGGAGAATGAAGGTGTTTAGTAGAGAATGTTTGTGTTAGGTGTTAAATGTTGATATATGGCAGAGTGTTTGGTGGAGAATGAAGGTGTTTAGTAGAAAATGTTTGTGTTAGGTGGAATATGTTGATATATGGCAGAGTGTTTGGTGGAGAATGAAGGTGTTTAGTAGAGAATGTTTGTGTTAGGTGTTAAATGTTGATATATGGCAGAGTGTTTGGTGGAGAATGAAGGTGTTTAGTAGAAAATGTTTGTGTTAGGTGGAATATGTTGATATATGGCAGAGTGTTTGGTGGAGAATTAAGGTGTTTACTAGAGAATGTTTGTGTTAGGTGTTAAATGTTGATATATGGCAGAGTGTTTGGTGGAGAATGAAGGTGTTTAGTAGAGAATGTTTGTGTTAGGTGTTAAATGTTGATATATGGCAGAGTGTTTGGTGGAGAATGAAGGTGTTTAGTAGAAAATGTTTGTGTTAGGTGGAATATGTTGGTGTTTGGTGGACAGTGTTGGTTAGAATAGTAATGTTAAGTAATATCTTTCTTAGTTGGAATGAAAGCCTGCCACCACACTGGCCTTTTACGGGTAAGATCAATTACACCTGCACTATACTTAAACAATAACAATGCAATGCCATAGACGAGCCACTATTGGTTCCCTAAAGAACTTTCTTCGATAAACATTTTCTTCTGAGGGACCACTCCAGAGAACCTCTTTTGCCTCTTAATTTCTAAGAGTAAGCTGTTATTTTAGACTTTAAGAGGCTTTAAACCTTTAAATCAAAATCTTTTCAACTGTCTATGTACTTGCACTGTAGGTAAGATGATTAGTATCATGACTTTGTGGAAACTTCTCACACTTCTACTGTGTTTTCTGGGATGTCAGAGGAGAAGAAGAACAGAGAAGGAGAGAGAGTGTAATTTCGCTCTGATGTACGTTAGGTGTCTCCATCGTCCCTGGCACACACATATAACAGCCAATCATAAATGGTCAGAAGATGAAAGAGCCAATCAGCAGGTGTGTTAGCTTTCATGTCCAGCCTTTCTGTGCTGCAGTAATGGCTAGTGCTTGTTAGAGTGGACCACACGCTTGGAGGGGGTTGTAAGGTGGTGTGAAGTGTTATTGTGCCTCAGAAGTCAGCGTTTTAGTCATGTTGCTGAAACATTTGGGTGCATTTGTGGGTAAAATGGCTTTTTTTATTTCCGTATATGATACTACACCACCCTGTGTTCACTCTGTGTGCGAAATGAGGCGTAGAGCTATGAGAGCTGCACTGTGGTCAGGAATGGCCAGCGAGTTCCTTTAGAGCTGTGGATTATTAGCTGTAATTTAGGCGCGTGTCTGTGTGGAGCAGCTATTTTCCGCCAGGAGGAGGACGGGAGGAGGACGAGGGAGATGCTCCGAAATTGGATCTGAGAGTGTGTATGTGTGGAGCTGCTGCTTTGTGGCTGGAGTAAAAGGCCATTACTCAGCCGAGAGCTTGTTATGGAGGTTTTAGCCAAAACACACACACATACACTCGGACACTCTGACCATCCAGCACAGTCCAGCCAAAACATGTTTTCAGTGTTTGCTTCTTCAGTTTTTGTACTGGAGCTGTGAATTAATGATGCTATTATGTAATGAGAGCTTATAGCTTAGTAATTAGCCTCATGCTAACTGCATGTCTAAATTATCGCACACCTGAGCAGCACTGTACCCCATCATAAGACCACTCAGGATCTTCCGATCTTACTACAGCCATCCGTAACCCGGAGTCCAAAGCAGTGTCACTGTCATCTCTCTCTTACTCTACTCTCTCTCTCTCTCTCACTCTGTACTCTCTCTCTCTCTTACTCTGTACACTCTCTCTCTCACTCTGTACTCTATCTCTCTTACTCTGTACACTCTCTCTTTCTTACTCTGTACTCTCTCTCTCTTACTCTGTACTCTCTCTCTCTTACTCTGTACACTCTCTCTCTCACTCTGTACTCTCTCTCTCTCTTACTCTGTACACTCTCTCTCTCACTCTGTACTCTATCTCTCTTACTCTGTACACTCTCTCTTACTCTGTACTCTCTCTCTCTCACTCTGTACTCTCTCTCTCTTACTCTGTACACTCTCTCTCTCACTCTGTACTCTATCTCTCTTACTCTTTACACTCTCTCTTACTCTGTACTCTCTCTCTTTTACTCTGTACTCTCTCTCTCTCTCACTCTGTGCTCTCTCTCTCTCTCACTCTGTACTCTCTCTCTTACTCTGTACACTCTCTCTTTCTTACTCTGTACTCACTCTCTTTTACTCTGTACTCTCTCTCTCTCACTCTGTACTCTCTCTCACTCTGTACTCTCTCTCTTACTCTGTACACTCTCTCTTTCTTACTCTGTACTCTCTCTCTTTTACTCTGTACTCTCACTCTGTACTCTCTCTCTTACTCTGTACACTCTATCTCTTACTCTGTACTCTCTCTCACTCTGTACACTCTCTCTATTACTCTACACATTTTCTCTCTCACTCTGTACTCTCTCTCTTACTCTGTACACACTCTCTCTCTCTTACTCTGTACTCTCTCTCTCTCTCACTCTGTACACTCTCTCTCTTACTCTACACATTCTCTCTCTCACTCTGTACTCTCTCTCTTACTCTGTACACACTCTCTCTCTCTTACTCTGTTCTCTCTCTCTCACTCTGTAGACTCTCTCTCTTACTCTATGCACTCTCTCTCTCACTCTGTACTCTCTCTCTCACTCTGTACTCTCTCTTACTCACTCTGTACTCTCTCTCACTGTGTACACTTTCTCTCTTACTCTGTACTCTCTCTCACACTCTACTCTCTCACGCTCTGTATTCTCTCACTTTGTACTCTCTTTCTCTCACTCTGTACACTCTCTCGATCACTCTGTCTTTTATCTCTCATTCTGTCCTCTCTCCCACACTCTGTCCTCTCTCTCACTGTGTACTCTCTCCCTCACTCTGTCCTCTCTCTCACTCTGTACTCTCTCTCTCAATCTGTCCTCTCTCTCACTGTGTACTCTCTCCCTCACTCTGTCCTCTCTCTCACTCTGTACTCTCTCTCTCAATCTGTCCTCTCTCTCACTCTGTACTCTTTTTCTTACTCTGTACACACTCTCTCTCTACTCTCTAACTCTCTCACTTCTGTCCCCTCTCTCACTCTGCCCTCTCTCTCTCTTACTCTATACTTTCTCCCCCCACTCTGTACTTTCTCTCTCTCACTGTGTACTCTCACTCGGTATTCTCTTTCTCACTCTGTACTCTCTCACTTCAGTGAAGCTTTATTGGCATTACTGTGTTGAATTCAATGTTGCCAAAGCATATAAACATCAAGCTAACCAAACTTCATAAAACTGAAAGCAGACATGGAATTAATAATTAGTAATAATAGTTAATAATAGTAGTCACAGTCACAACAATAAAAGAATTAGACTAAATATATCAAAATAAGATACATGTAATATATTAAAAATACACTCTCTCTGTACTCCCTTCTTCACTTAGAACTCTCTCACGCTATACTCTCTCGCTCACTCTGTACTCTCTCTCTGTTTGGTGAGGTGGATGGTCATTCATTTAAACTGAATCAGTCACAGCGTGCACACAGGATCTGCTTAGCTTTAAAGCTAATAAAGAATCTGAGACTGACGCTGAATGTCTCCGCCGAACAACGATGATAATTTCTCTTATTCCGCACCTCTTTCCCATTTTTATACAGTTCTTTCTCTTTACAGTTCTCTTCCTGTTTCCACTTCTTTCTTTCCTTTCCTGTCTCTCCGTATGTTATTTCTCTCTATCCTCATTTCATAATCTCCCACCTACATATCTCTCCACCTCCTCCATTTCTCCTCTATCTCTCTCCATTTTTCTCCATCTATTTCTCTCTATTTCCCTGTTTCTTTCTCTCTGTACTCTTTCTCCCCCTCTCACTCTGTACTCTCTGTGAATACTCTCTTACACTCTCTTTGTATCTCTTTCACTCACTCTTACTGTATATAGTCTCTTTCTCAGTTCTCTCTGTATCTCTCTGTACACTCTCTATGACTGTCTATGTACTTTCTCACTCTGTTTCCCTCTCTCTTACTCTCTCTGTACTATTTCAGTACTCTCTCACTCTCTGTACCCTCTCTTATGCTGTCTGTTTACTCTCTCTCACTCTCTATATCTCTCTTTTTCTCTGTTTCACTTCCTCTCTGTATGCCTATCGCTCTATCTATACTCTCTCATACTCTTATTCTGTATCTATTACTCTCTCTGTGCTCTGTTCTCTCTCTCTCTCTCTCTCTCTCTCTCTCTCTCTCTCTCTCTCTCTCTCTCTGTATGAGTGTGTCCCGGTGGAGTTTCAGACAGCAGCCCAGTGTCTGAACAGTAATTAATTCTTAATTGGAACACTTGTTTATCTTTGTTGTTTGAAGATTCGGATGAGTCGCTGAATTACCCAGCGGGCTATGCAGTTGGGGGGAGGGGGGGGGGGGGGGCGGAGCTGTGCCGTTTAATGCCAGTCTGGAGCATGTTTGTTTATATTAGAAAGAGAGAGAGAGAGAGAGAGAGAGAGAGAGAGAAAGATGCTAAACAGCCACTGCGTTTACAATTAAAAAGTCGTCATAGTAATACACAGTTCCCATGGAGACGGAGAAAAACAGAAACACGCTTTAATTGTAGTTCATAATTATAGCTGCCGCTTCCATATTCACGCCTGCTTTTCCGGTTCATTCTGAGACGCTTCAGCTGAAGCGAGACAGACAGCGTTTTCCCTCCGGAAGTCCCTCGCCGTTATCAGGATCGTTATTAAACCGCCTATGTTCAAGTTAAAGTGAGTCGTTTAAGCGCAGATAGAGATCTTTACATAAAAACACATCCGGGAATTACTTTATAAAAAATAATTTCTGTTTCTGCTGTGGGTGGTGGAAAATGTAGAAATGAACAGGACAAGCATAACGTATCTCTAAAATGGTAACTTTACAGGAGAAGGCAAAAACATTCCTAAAAGATTTTCTTCCAATTCATTCTGGAGCATTTCTACAGCTTGCTCTTCATGACATCTTAGCGCAAACTTTAATGATTTCACAACAGCTGAGAACAAACAGTGTCATTTACCTTAAATAGCTGCTTAATATTCATTTATATTGTGGTGCAGCACAACAGGGGCAATTAATTAACCACATTAACGTCTTTGTTCCTGTGACTCCAGTGTTTCCATCACTTGCCCACTCCGCACGACCACACCTCTCCTACATTCATTGACGGACAAGCCAGAAGTGGGACGCTACATAGCTTTCCTTTCAAGTGTGTTCTCACAAAGTCTGAGCAGAGTCCCTGGGGTTCTCAGGGCTGAGAGGCATGTGCTCATCGGCCACATATGCCCCCAGTCCTCCCTGGGGCTGCCGAAGCAGCAGAGCACTACGTCTTTCTCCTCATTGCACAATTTATTCACAGGAATAAAGTCTCTCGTGCTGTGAGTCCGGTGCTCCTGTCAGACTCTATGGGTGAGCAAGCAAGTAGCCAACTCTTTGTGTTATTTATTTTACAAGAGGAAACAATCCTTTAAGCGTCTGATCCATGTGTTCCATTCCTGCAGATTTTAGAAGCACTTTCATGACGTGCCTCTCACATTCTACTACATTTACAAGGAGTCCTATTGGATTCAGATCTGGTGACTGGGACGGCCACTAAAGGACAGTGAATTGGTCATTCGAGCAGTGACTGGCTGGTATTAATGGCCCAAAATGTGCCAAGAAAACACTCCACACACCATAACACCACCTCAACCAGCTTCTGAGGTGTTTTTTTTGCACCACAGTTGGTTATCAGAGTGGTTATCATAGTTACCGTAGCCTTTCTGTTAGATTGAACAAGTCTGTCCATTCTTTTCTGACCTCTCTCACCAAGATTATCAACAAAGGTCAACTTAATAATTATTAATTCATTTAAATGCTTCCAAAGTTTGTTAAACTAAGAAACTGTATTTTTACTGATACTAAAGTTACAGTGTTTAGAAACATTATATGAGTTTAGAGTCTATAAAATTAAGATTGAATCTCTCTCTCTCTTTATTTTTCTCTGCTCTTGTTTTTTCTCTTGTCTCATTTATTTTCTTATATGTTTCTTTTTCTATCTTCTCTATTTTTTCTTTTTCTCTCCCCTTTCTGTACTTTCTTATTTTATTTTACTTTATCATCTCTTTCTCTCTCTGTACTTTCTCAATTTATTTCTTTTTCTCTTCCCTTTACCATGTTTTTTAGTGTCTTTTCTCTCCCTTTCTTTTCCGGTCCCCCTTTCTCTCCTCTTAGCCTTTTTCTCTTATGTTACATTCTCTTTCTCTTTCTTTTCCTCTCTACTCTCTTTTACCTTTTTCCTTCTCTTTCTTGCTCTCATTATATTTCTTTCTTTCTCTCTGTGTCTCTCTCCTTTTCTCCTTAATTCTTTCTCTATACATGTCTCTTTCCTCTCTGTCTCTCTTCCCTCTGCCTTTTTCTCTCCTATCTCACATTCTCTCATCTCTCTATCTCTCTTCTTCTCTCTCCTCTCTCTCATATCTTCTCCCCCATACTTTCCTCCCTGTCTCTGTCGCTTCCTCTCATTCCTCCTCCCTCATTAGCTTGGAGAAAGAAGGATAGAGAGGGCGATAAAGAGAGAGACAGAGGGAGAGAGAGAGAGAGGGAGGGATGAATGTAACTCTGCTCTATATTTATCCTGTGCCGTAGAGGATCTGCCATGCAGGGCCGTAATAACGCCGTGTGATGAATGAATGTTTCCCACGGGTCAGAAAATGAGAAGAAAGCAGGAGCACTGCTGAAAAGTCCCTGTAGTCCCGCTTTCATCTAAATTCACATGATTTGTCTGTATATTCTGTTGATTTTTAGATTTATTCAGATGCATTTTCTGTAAATTCAGATGATTTTGCGGAGAAATAAATGTAAATACAGATGTTTTATTTGCCAATTTAGACAATTTATATCTAAATTCAGATGCTAATGCTACAATTCTAATAATAGTAAATTAAATTTCTTACAACCATCCCAGTAAAAATGCTTTGCAAAGGAATTCAAATATTTTATCTAAATTTCAATGTTTTAAATAAGATACTTTTTCACACTGGGCTTTGAGAGTACTAGTGAAAATACTTCTGTTTTCCACTCTTTTTGAATTTACTAACATCTATTATAGTCAAATACTATTTATATACATGAATGATTATACATACATTTCATGAAACAAAACAGTCTTTAAAACATCTCTTTATTACTTCTATTTTAAACTATTTACAATTCTAATATAATCTTTTGTTGATTTTATATTAAATACAGTCTCTGACCTTTGGAGCCAACTATATAATTTTGTACATTTTGTACAATTTTGTAATTTAACATGTAGGTTAATTTTATGTGAAAATTCCTTTTACATCTCTTGTCATGGGAAATTCTATATGAAATTTTATCTACAAAATCAGATTTAGATTTTTTGTTACATGTAAATGTATTAAATTTATATTAAACTTATCTTAAAACATATTAAAATGTAAATGTTTTATACAAAAATATGTATGTTTAAAGTGTAAATGTTTCACATGTAACTCCATGTGTAAAATCAGATGTGTTCTTTAGTGGAATAGTGATGTTGACTCTGCAGGACCTTAATTGAGGCAGAGATGTTTTCACTGTTATTGCTTCTGTGGTGTCTTAATTCCGGCATCTAATACAGCCTAATGACATCACAGGGAATTTTACATGGTAGGTGCGTTTAATGACGGTCCAGTCAAACAAATCTTTTTGGCTGTAATACATTTTTGTGAGTGTGTGTGTATGTGTGTGTGTGTGTGTGTGTGTGTGTGTATGTGTGTGTATATATATATATATATATATATATATATATATATATATATATATATATATGGTACATGACTTGGTTACTTTATGAAAAAGGGTAAAAGTTATCTACAAAGCAGCAGCATTTATGTATTTATTTATTTATTTGATTTAGTCATTCCCATTAAATGTGAAAGTGTAGTGCGGGATGTTCCTAATGGAACTGATTCATTAGAGAGTCAAAAGTCCTATAGCGCTAGCACACAGGCATTACAGCAGCTCGGCAGTGAAACAGATCAACTTTGCTAAAAGATTAATGCACTGTGCTCTACTTTCTTTAATTGCGCAGCATAATCGGCCATCTGTACACAATTATCATCGACTTGCCTGCTTTTAGTAGGATGTTTATTGAGCGTCTCTGCGGGACAGGAGCGCATTGACCCCTCCGCAGTGCTGTGCTCGCTATATACACGCCGTCATCTCTGGTTTGGAGCAGAGAGGGAGTTAACACTGCGTTAATTGACAGAGCTATTAGCAGCTTTGCCAATACACATCCGGACACCTCGCTCACGTACAGACATGCAGAGCTTTTGTATGTGCACAGAACACAGATAAAGCTAGAGACAAATTAAAGGAAAAGTCTGCTTACATGTAACGTTATCTTGCTGCTTGTGGCTGTTGGTGAAGGCAAGTGAAGCTGGGGAATGTAATGAGCAGAAACCTCTCAGGAGACAGTCAGGGAGGGCACAAGCTTCCTAATTACTGCTAGTAAAAGCTATTTTGTTGTTGTTGCAGTGTATGCCTGTATAATGGAACCAAATAAAAAAATCTACTAGTGTCTACTACCAACAGACCTGCCTAACAGTGTTACACTTTCATTAACCTTATAGTCCTGTTTGCTGTTTTCAAAAATGACTGGTTGACTGACACTTTATTAAGTTGTTCAGTTACAACAGTGCAACGTCGGTCAGCTGCTGTAGTGAAGGTTACTTTCTCATTTGACTGAATAATTAAATGCCATTTTGAAGTTTGTTAGCTAACAGTAGCAGTTTATCAGTACCGGATAGGCCTCAGAACTCTATGAAAGCCCTACTTTGTTTATTATTCATAAAATTTTTAGCTACCAGGATTGATTTAAATGACCAAAATCTTTATGGTTAGCTGACACGTCCTATGAATTTCACAAAACTTCCTCTCTATACTCTCCATATCTGACAATGTCAAGAGTAATGATCTTATGGCTTTTTCATTGCCTACCCTAATACTGTGTTCGAGTGGTGTCTGAAATTTAGAAACTTGTAATAAACTCAGGATTCTAGATGATACGTGACATACGTGATATTTAACCTTGTACGCAGGTGAATGTTAAAAAATATATTACTGATGCACTTCTATATTTAACATAGCAAAGACAAAGCAGGATGGTATTCTCTGAACATCCATACTTTCTTTCTGTGTGGTGGATGTATCCACGAACAAGCACTCGAACAGAGTGAAGTCATGTTTACTAGTTAACCATCTGGTACATACAGCCTTCTGATGAGCTCCCGAACACAGCATTAATCCACTTTACTCCCCACATGAATAGTGAAAACTAGCCAGTCACAAGAGCTTGTCGTGTTAACGGAGGAGTGAGAATGATTTCAGTCTAATTAAAGTTGAAGAGAAAGCTCAGCAGTGGTCTGGAGACTGAATGGAGAGGGAGATGTGTTAGCAGGAACAGAGCTGTGAATTTTATTTTGATCCTCTCATGATATTGGGCATTCTCCAGCCATGCTGTCTGTGATTGGTACAGTTTAGTGCACAACAACTCTGCTGTCTATGCTGAGCCTATCAGCAGAAAGCTGACATGCTAATGCTACAATATTTAAACACAGCTTCAAGCTCAAAGTTTTGTTGAAGGATAAACTGAGACATGTAAAGAATTTGACCTACGTATCTGGTGCAAGTTTAAAATTACTGTATTTAAACTACAGCTAACTTAAAATCCAATACAACGCAAAGCTATTCCGACCAGATTTGTGCTAACACACCATACAACAAGCCCTGTCAGAGCACTGGTTTTAGAAATCTTTAAACAGATTTTAGAGTTGCTTTTTGTATCTCAGAGCGCCTCAGAAAAATCTGTTAATGCGTATGAAACAGCAGAGTTGATCACTGTAATGGACCTCTTCATGCAGCAGCATTGCTAACGACATCAGTACAGAGACTTATAACACCCCCATTTACAAACTGCATGGCCACCTTGATCTGTTAGGATAATTTTTAGGTTCTGCTGCTGGTTTTTAAACCATTATATGACCCTAAAACTGCTGTCTGCTCATGATGTGAGACTTGTGAGTTTGAACACTTTAGAATGGACTGAAGTTCCTCTACAGTCTCAGCTCTACATTATTCATCGCTGGTCCAAAATGAAAAACAAACTGCTTTGGGATCAGAATGCGATGACCTGGAAGGTTAAAGGCTATCACACAGAGCACACAAGCACACACAGTGCTTAAAGTGTTAATACAGCTCTGTGTTTATCATCTCTACACATCTCTAACTCTGTCGAGCAGTGTAATGGTAGTTGATTGTTATTACAATGTTGGCTGTTACAGTACTAAACCAGAGGCTGTGATATGCAAATGAGCTCTCTAATCAATCACGGTGTGCTCTGATCATCCTGACCAATCGCAGCTCCAATTGAGTTTCCATGACAGTTTCAATAAATCAGCATATTGTGGAGGGCAAAACAACAAAGAAAAAAATTAACAAAACAAAAAAAAATAAATAAATAACAGAAGTGTACAAATCAATTAATACATTTTGGACATTCTTACCACATAAAACACATAATATATTTATGTATTTATTTATATATTTATTTATTTATTTCTATTGCTAATTAGAAGGACATGAGCACATAAACGCAGACTGATCTTGGGGGTTTCAGTGTTGATCAGTTAAGCTTGTAATTAAGCAAACTGTGCATCACATTAGAACCATGAACCTAAAACCTACTCCTGTAGAACATCTCCACATCTTCTCATCTCTAAACCTCCTCATTTCCCTCCTCATCTCATCTCCACATCTTCTCATCTCTAAACCTCCACAACTCCCTCCTCATCTCATCTCCTCATCTCCACATCTTCTCATCTCTAGACCTCCAAAATTCCCTCCTCATCTCATCTCCACATCTTCTCATCTCTAAACCTCCACAACTCCCTCCTCATCTCATCTCATCTCCACATCTTCTCATCTCTAAACCTCCACAACTCCCTCCTCATCTCATCTCATCTCCACATCTTCTCATCTCTAAACCTCCACAACTCCCTCCTCATCTCATCTCCTCATCTCCACATCTTCTCATCTCTAGACCTCCAAAATTCCCTCCTTATCTCATCTCCTCATCTTCTCATCTCTAAACCTCCACATTTTCCCGTACCATCTCATCTCCTCATCTCTACATCTTCTCATCTCTAAACCTCCACAACTCTCTCCTCATCTCCACATCATCTCATCTCTAGACCTCCAGAATTCCCTCCTTATCTCATCTCCTCATCTCCACATCTTCTCATCTCTAAACCTCCACATTTCCCCTTACCATCTCATCTCCTCATCTCCACATCTTCTCATCTCTAAACCTCCACAACTCCCTCCTCATCTCATCTCATCTCCACATCTTCTAATCTCTAAACCTCCACAACTCCCTCCTCATCTCATCTCCTCATCTCCACATCTTCTCATCTCTAGACCTCCAAAATTCCCTCCTTATCTCATCTCCTCATCTTCTCATCTCTAAACCTCCACATTTTCCCGTACCATCTCATCTCCTCATCTCCACATCTTCTCATCTCTAGACCTCCAAAATTCCCTCCTCATCTCATCTCCACATCTTCTCATCTCTAAACCTCCACAACTCCCTCCTCATCTCATCTCATCTCCACATCTTCTCATCTCTAAACCTCCACAACTCCCTCCTCATCTCATCTCATCTCCACATCTTCTCATCTCTAAACCTCCACAACTCCCTCCTCATCTCATCTCCTCATCTCCACATCTTCTCATCTCTAGACCTCCAAAATTCCCTCCTTATCTCATCTCCTCATCTTCTCATCTCTAAACCTCCACATTTTCCCGTACCATCTCATCTCCTCATCTCTACATCTTCTCATCTCTAAACCTCCACAACTCTCTCCTCATCTCCACATCATCTCATCTCTAGACCTCCAGAATTCCCTCCTTATCTCATCTCCTCATCTCCACATCTTCTCATCTCTAAACCTCCACATTTCCCCTTACCATCTCATCTCCTCATCTCCACATCTTCTCATCTCTAAACCTCCACAACTCCCTCCTCATCTCATCTCATCTCCACATCTTCTAATCTCTAAACCTCCACAACTCCCTCCTCATCTCATCTCCTCATCTCCACATCTTCTCATCTCTAGACCTCCAAAATTCCCTCCTTATCTCATCTCCTCATCTTCTCATCTCTAAACCTCCACATTTTCCCGTACCATCTCATCTCCTCATCTCTACATCTTCTCATCTCTAAACCTCCACAACTCTCTCCTCATCTCCACATCATCTCATCTCTAGACCTCCAGAATTCCCTCCTTATCTCATCTCCTCGTCTCCACATCTTCTCATCTCTAAACCTCCACATTTCCCCTTACCATCTCATCTCCTCATCTCCACATCTTCTCATCTCTAAACCTCCACATTTCCCTCCTCATCGCATCTCCACATCTCCTCATCTCTAAACCTCCAGAATTCTCTCCTTGTTGCATCTCCTCATCTCCTTCTCTTCTCATCTCTAAACCTCCACATTTCCCTCCTCATCTCATCTCCACATCTCCACATCTTCTCATCTCTAAACCTCCACATTTCCCTCCTCATCTCATCTCCGCATCTCCACATCTTCTCATTTCTAAACCTCCACATTTCCCTTCTCATCTCATCTCCTCATCTCCACATCTTCTCATCTCTAGACCTCCAGAATTCCCTCCTTATCTCATCTCCTCATCTCCACATCTCCTTATTTTTATCTTTAAACCTCCATATTTCCCTCCTCATCTCTAAACCTCTACCTCTTTTCGATCCTCATCTCCACTTCGCCTGCTCTCTAAATCTTCATGTTTCTATCCTAATCTCCACATCTTCTCAACTCTAAACCTCCACACCTCTACATCTCCTCATCTCTAAACCTCCACATTTCCCTCCTCATCTCATCTCCTCATGTCCACATCATCTCATCTCTAAACCTCATCTCCTCATCTCATCTCCTCATCTCTAAACCTCTACTTTTTTGTCCTCATCTCCATATCGCCTGCTCTCTATGCCTCCATGTTTCCATACTTATCTTCTCATCTCCACATTTTCTTATCTCTAAACCTCCACATTTTCTATCCCTGTCTCGACATCTTATCTTCTTATCTCCACCTGTAAACCTCCACATTTCCATCCTCATCTCTAAACTTTTTCTATCCTCATCTCTACATTGCATAAACCTTCATGTTTCCATCCTCATCTGTTCATCTCATCTCCATGTCTCCTCATTGCCTGCTCTGTAAACCTCCATGTTTCCATCCTCATCTGTTTATCTCATCTCCACGTCTCCTCATTGCCTGCATCTCTAAACCTCCACGTCTCCACATCTCCCCATCTCTAAACCTTCACATTTCCATCCTCATCTCTAAACCTCTATATTTTTCCTATCCTCATCTTCACATCACCTCATTTCTAAACCTCCATGTTTTCATCCTCATCTCCAGATTTCCTCATCTTCTTATCTCCACATCTCCTCATCTCTAAACCTCCATGTTTCCATCCTCATCTGATCTCAACATCTCCTCATCGTCTTATCTCCACATCTCCTCATCTCTAAACATCCACGTTTTCTCATTTCCTTCTTATCTTTATTTATCTACCCTCTCTCTCTCTCTCTCTCTCTCTCTCTCTCTCTCTCATTAATCATTAATTACACTTAACACATTACTTGTGGCATCCCATAAAGTTCTGCTTTGCTTTTCTCCTTGGTTCTGAAGAAGCGATGGTGCTTGAAAGTTTCCTTTATAAAGACAGAGGTTTTGTATAGAACCTTAAACAATCAAAGAATTATTTGCATACTTGAATGGTTCTTTGGAAGGTAAAATGTTTCTTTAGAGAAGGTGTTGTAAATGGTTCTGTATAGCACCAACAGGGGTTCTTCTTTTGTTACACAGTGCTAACAACAGCAGTACAGAGACTTATCACCCCAACTCCTCTCATCTCTTTCTATTCTCTACCTCTGTCACTCACTCTGTCACTTCTCTCTCTCTGCTCTCTCTCTCACTCACTCTTTCTCCTCTTGTCTCTTTCTTGACTGTCCCTGTTCTCTCTTTATTCATTTTCTTTCTCTCACCCTCTCTCTATCTGTATTTGGTGTGGTGAGCTCCAGAAGCTGAGCGATTGTGTGCTGAATTGGAACTGTGTATGCTGAAAGTGAAAAACAAAGACAGCTAGAGAGAGAGAGAGAGAGAGAGAGAGAGAGAGAGAGAGAAAGAGGAGAGTGAGGCAGGCATATAAAGAGAGCAGAGAGACAGATAGAGAGATAAAGAGAAGAGAGAGATATATGAAGAGAAAGAGAGGAGAGAGAAGTATATGAAGAGAGAAGAGAGACAAAGAGAGGTATATGAGGAAAGGGGAGAGAGAGAGAAGAGTGAGGAGAGGCATATGAAGAGAGGAGAGAGACAGATAGAGAGACAAAGAGAAGAGAGAGAGGTATATGAAGAGAGAGAGAAGAGAGAGAAATATATGAAAAGAGAAGAGAGACAGAGAGAAAGGTATATGAGGAAAGGGGAGAGAGAGAGGAGAGAGAGGCATATGAAGAAAGAAGAGATAAAGAAGAACGGCATGTGAAGAGAAAAGAAAGACAGACAGCTAGAGAGAGAGAAGAGAGAGATAGGAAAAGGGGAGAGAAACAGATAGAGAGGAGAGGGAGGTATATGAGGAGTGGAGAGACAGAGAGAGACGGAGAGAGACGAGAGAGACCTATATAAAAAGGGAAGAGAAACAGAGAGAAAAAGATGAGACAGAGACCTATGTGAGGAGAGGATAGAAAGAAATAGAAAGAAAGAAGCATGTTATGAGAGGAGAGAGAAAGAGAAAGGCATTAAAAGGGACGTATTCTTTCTTTCTTCTTTCTTTCTTTCTTTCTTTCTGTGAGTATCCTTTCTCTGCAATAGCTTTAGCTCACCTGCTTCTACCCCCCCCCCCCCGCCCCCCCATTTGTGCCGCATTAAAAGCATTTAAATCTGTGTGTGCACTCTGTGTGTGTGTGTGTGTTGGGGGGGGGTCTCATTCCTCCTCTTGTGCAATGTTTTTTTTTCCTGTGCGTTTAATGGATTTGCGGTAAATCAGCTCTAAAGTGCCTCCGCTAATTTACCCCTCGCAGGCTGAGAGCAGGGCAACAGAAAAAAAGGAGAAAAAAGAGAACGAGGGAATAAACGGAGCGGAACGGCTTCAAATCATCAAAACAGAAAAAATAGAAGTTATTAATCTCTCTGTTTTTAATGTAAGAGAATAATTATATTTTTATCACTGTAGTGATCAGGCTGGATTAGAAGTGCTGCTGCAGTGCCGGAACACGCCTGTGTGGGGCGCTGTAAGGAGGAAAATAAACTTCCACCATCGCTTCTCACTCATAGTTCAGTAAAACAAACAGACATTGTAAGTAGATGTTTTAACATGAGACAACAATAAACAATAATTATTAATAGTAATTGTTATCATCACATTTAATTGATTTAATTATGCATATTTATTTAATCAATCATATGATGTCTGAACCCACCTATTAAAAGCTGAGTGAGATCATTTGTGTCCTAACAGGAACATTTGTTCAATAAGTGTTTGAAATTGTGAGTAACTTTATACTGAAGGATGAATAGCCACACAGCTAATTTTGAAAGATAAAAAAAATTTGCAGTACTCTCTGAAATGCTGAGGTCATGTCTGCTGGGGGCACTGAAACCACGTCTAGGCCTAACGGTCTAAGTGTAGCAGCTGGACACTGAGCTGGTACATGCAGCCCAAACGCACTAAAGTAGGCCGTTCTTTGTGCTTTAGTGGAGGACCGGAGGACACTGTGAGACTGAGGCTCACAGTGTAGCAGCAAGACTCCCTGGAAGCTGCTGAGCTCTGACCTAACTCAAACAGTCTAGAGTAGGCCATCTGGCTCTTAGCACCTTAGCGCTGTAGTGGAGGACCAGCTCGAGTAGAGCAGGCTGGCTGGCATAGCTGGTAGCTCCATAGCTTACCTGAAGTTAGTGAAGCGAGCACTGCAGTGGAGGACTGCCGAGCTGTTCATCAAATCCTGGAATCCAAGGAAGATGCATTTGTGGGATGAAGGCATAGCTAACTAGCAACTTGTAGGGTGGGATAGGCGTAGAGCTCCTGTGAGTGTGTGTTTATAGAGTTACAGTGTAAGAGAAGGGGATATGCTAAGTACGGCTCCAGTGTATTATTGAGCCATGATTTCAGGCCCACCCAAAAATCCTGAACACAGAAATGATGAACAGTTGATGCTACGTAGCCTGCAGTTTTTTATGTTTGCAGCAGTTGGTGTCTCTGAATTATTCTCTATATTAACATGTTCAGAAACAAATCTCTGAATGCAGTTTACATTGTGCAAATGTGAATTTACTTGATACAAACACAGGATTTCCTCATAAATGTAAAGCTTTGCATCATTTTTGTGTTTCAGTTTATTTTTGACAGTAACTGTGTTGATATAATAAACATTTTATAGATGTGGAAATGAGGGCTGGATTCGGTTATGTACAGAGAAAAGCCAATGCATCACTTTTTCTATCTTTTAATAGCAGTGCCTCTATTTTATGTAGTTTTTTTCTAGTTCTGGCTAGAGTTACGGATATGCTAGTCTTTTTAAATATCTTCAGGGTTTCCCTCAAAATGTACCAAAAGACCGGTGAACAGGCTCTAATGCCGACGCAGACAGCCCCTGTAATTGGCTGGTGAAGCCCGAGATCTGTGTACTAAGGGATCATTTAGCATATCTGCTAATTAGCGACTAATTCCCAGCATGTCAGGTGCATGTCGATGCTAACCTGCGGTTCAGGTTAATTAGCCCTAGCCACTTAAAGTGGTTTCTCCTTATCTGTGTCTTGAGCCGGTGGCAGGGGCCCGTTATACCTGAGTGGAAGACTCCGGCTTGGTCTAATAGCCTGGTTTTGACTGCACACCATGTTTTCTTGTGTCATAGCATAGAGTTGTGATAGCGAGCCTCTACAAGGAACGCGCTGTGCCGGATTTCTCTGTTTTGAAAGCCGATTCTTGTGTAATTGGACCTGCTCAGTTCAGTAAGTAGTGTTTTCCTAAGGCTGAGCTGTTAACGCATGCTATGTAGAGCAGTGAGGTATAAAAATTCATGCTAAGGAAAGTGGCCTCCGTGCTTTTATGGCTTTTCAGCTCACTTTTTTCTAGACCTGAATATAAAGTGTTGCATTATTCAATCTGTAGGCCTCCGCACTTTCCTTTAAACGGCATATTGAAGGGTCATTAATTTCTTATATTTATGACAGCAAGGCAGCCTTGAGTTTTTTTACAAATGTCAGGTTTTTAATTTAAGTTGTCGTTCCTATCGAGAGGTGAAGTAATTGCCTGCCAGTTGAACAAAACTGACTTTTTCTCTAGCAATGGCCTGTTTTTGTAACTAATCTATCAATTAAGTCGACCCCTTCCCTTTTCCCTGGAATTCAATTACCCTCAAAACCCAAATCACGCCGGATCGACTGGTCTGGCTCGGGAGCGCCAGTGTCTTTCACTTTCCATTAGCCAATTACAGCGCTGTTTGATTTTGTTAAAGGGCTGTGTATTGCATTATTGACGCTTCCTGAAGTGTTGCTGTTGTTATGTAATGCAGCTGATGTTTTTGTCTGGAAACATTATTCTTTGCCTCCCAGAGAGACTTGAGGTTAAGTGCCTTGCTCACAAGCACAAGATGCTATCAGCCAGGATCAAACTCTTGACCTTTTGGTTCGAAGCCCAGTTTTCTGGCCGCTGGGTGACCATACACCGTGTGGGGTAACAAGGTCTACCACCCGCAGTGTGGGGTAAGGGGGTCTGCCACTTCCAGTGGATTATTTTAAACTTTGATTCTCTGCCGGTTTTTTCTGAGGCTCGCGTATTTTTCCAGATCTGATTTTTCATTCTGCAGTAACTTTCCAATTTTCATTCTTTAGTCATTTTTCTGTTTTTCCATTTTTCCATCCTTTCCCGACCTTTTTCTACTGCAATCTTTTCCAACTTTTCTATTCTGTAATATTTACCAACAACATTTTCTTCAGCAGTTCTTTTTTATCTTTTTTGTTGTGTGATCTTTTCTCAACTTTTACATTATAAAATCATGTTCCAACTTTTACGCTCTGCAATCTTTTTTCCTACTTAATCTACTTCTGAAATCTTTTCCAACTTTTCTTCTGAAATCATTTCCCATGTTTTTCGTGATGTAGTAATTTTCCATTTTTTCTATTCTACAATCTTTCCCAGCTGTTTCTTTAGCAGTCTTTTTCAACTTTTCCATTCTGCAATCTCTCCACATTTTTTAGTCCTCCAGTTTAAAATCTATTTTTATTTTTTTGGTAGTATTAGTATTTATTTTTTGGTAGTATTTTTCCATTTTGCAGTCTTTGCCAATCTTTCTGCTATAGCTTTCCAACTTTATTTAGTTTCAACTTCAACCTTATTATTCTTTAGTCATTTTCCAATTTTTATATTCAATATATTTAATATTTTATATCTATTACTCTATCTTTTCCCAAATTTTCAGCCCCCCAGTCTAAAATCTTTTCCCAACTTTTTTTCTGCCTTCCAGTCTGCAGTTTTTTCCCAGGGCTTTCATTTTGCAGCCTCTTCCAAATTTTTCCAGCCAGTCAGGTCTCCCGTCTTTTCTCAACTTATTAGGCCTTCAAGTATAACCTATTTCGAACTTTTCCACCTGTTCAATGTATAATCTTCTTCCAATTTTCCCAGCCTTCCTGTTGCAGTCCATGACTTTCATCTGTAGTGCCTAATAAATCCACAAATTGCCTTCAGCACGTTTTTTTTTTTTTTTTTTTTTTTTTGTAAAGCACAAGTCTCTTGGATTTCCGAACTCCAATTTTATATTCCAATAATGCTCTCTGATTTGACATAGCAGTCCGTAATCTCTGGTCCGATTCGGTGCTGAGTCCATGGCCAGCCTGCCCCTAATGTTTACGCTGTTCCAGAGAGCGCTGGGTGGAAGCAAATCCGACTGGATTTGTTGAATGTTTCAGGCTTTGCTTCCCTCCGACGCTTTATCGATCGGGTGTTTGCCGGTCCCGGGAGGCAGATTAATTCCGTGTTGTGGTCATGTCTCCTCTCCTGTCAGGGGCTTTGGTTCACTTCACCTGGAACCACAGCATGACCTCCTGATTTATTTCCTGCTTCCATGTTTGTTTCCTCATGTGTGTTGGTGGATGCGCTGTTGCTGCAAAGTTGTTTATCTTTAATTACAATATGATAAACTTTTTTTTAACATCTCGACATGATTTACACAGGACGATTAGTAAAACAGTGGAAATCACATTATAAATAAAAACAAAATGAATGAAATAACAGCACAGTGATGAATATATGCAGTAATCTTCTGCATGTTTATAAACTAATACAGCTTTAAATGTCTTTTAAAGCCAAACCTTCAGCACCTTTAGCAGGCTAATGCAATCAATCACAATTAATTATTGTAATTGCTTAACAACCTCAATTAAAGGTCAGCAGGACTAATTAAACTAGCGAACACAAATGTGTAAAGCTTGTATTCCTAGTATATAGACTGATTATGTCCACTTCAGCAAGTTACCAGTAGAGTCGTAAGGACAGTCAGGCTCTTTATCCTTTAAAAGTTTCAGGAAAACTGAGAACTATTTAATTTTCTTTAGGGTCATATTTTAGGAAAAAGAGATACTAAGCCCGATTACTAACGTAAGTAATGTGATAAATCTTAATTTCACATTATAATAAAAATTCAAAGGAACTCAATACACAAGCCTAAACAAATGTGCCAAGCTGAGTATTTTTGAGAATGACTAGTAACTAGTTTTCTGTAAAATTCTTATATGCAAATAAAATAAAGCCTTTTATCAGGATTTATTGTTTGAAATAGTTTGTTTGCTCCAGTAAAAAGTCTAAATTTAAGCAATTAGTGACAAATACTACACACAGTAATATGATTCATGTTTGTCACTCCAATATAAAGTCAAAGAGACTCACAAACCTAAACAAAAGTGTCTAGTTTGCATTTAAGGTTAAATTTAAGCACTTAAGACAATCACAATTACTACATATATAATTAATGGTAATTTGTTAAAAGAAAATGTTTGACATTCCAATATAAAGTCAAAGAGACGTTTGCATTTAGAGTCAACGTTAACCTTAAAGAAGTACAAGAAACTCAATGCACACGCCTAAAGCCTAAACTTAATATTTTTGCGAAAGACTAGCGACTCCAGTAAGTTTTTCAGTGAAATTCTCAATTGCTACACAAAGCAAAGTCATTAATCAGGATTTATTTTTTTACAATGATTTGTTAAAGTATAAAGCCTCAAACCTAAGTGCACAAACCTAAATAAAAGTGCTAAGCTTGCATTTAGAGTCAAACGTAAACCATCAAGACAATAAATCATCATTATTACATACAATACTTAATTAGACAATGATTCATTGTGATTTAAAAAAATGTTTGATAGCCCCAAATTAAAAGAGGCTCAAAACACAGTCTTAAACAAGTGTATCAAGCTTCCCGGTATTTAGACTGAGATTGCCCACCTCAGCAAGTTAGGGGTGGGATCGTCATGGCAATCAGACTCATAATCTTGCAGGTAATTAATTTGCAAATGATACAATCACTGCATTGCTGTTTCATTAATGAATCACACGCTAGCCTGTTCCTTATGTCCAGAACTAATTAATGTAATGTAATCCAGACCGTGTGCGCATGGCAGTGGTGGAATCAGCAGACTGATGCCTTGTTATTTACGGTGGATAAACTCGGGCGCTGTTCATATACACTCGGGGCGGGGTGGAGGGGGAGGTTTATGGTCGAGCTTTCGTTCTCCAAGCTCATCTGATCCCCCTCTTCCATCCAGCCCTTTATTTAAGGGTGGAAACACAACCCATAAATCACGGCAGTGCGGTGGTGTTGCTGCTGGGTGATGTATCTGGGCCTCTATAGGTGCTGTTATAGTGCGGAGAGCGGGCAGGTAATTGGATAACAGGCAGTGTGGAGGAACAGAAAGCTGGTGGAAGGAGCAGTGTCTGTGACAGGCCCTCTGAGACTCAGCCAGTCCAAATTAGCATAAGATACAGCGTACTAATGTGACGTGTGATTGGCCTGGAACATGGCGCTGGCATAATGCAAATATGAAATGTATTTGCTCGGGATAAAAATTGCCTCAGACTTTCCAGCCTGTGCGCTTGTGTCGTTATCTCTGCGACCCGAGTTTGTTTCATGGTTTGTTTGTCAAAACTGAGTGTTGGTAAGCCGTCAGTCGTGCCAAAGAAGAATGCGCAGTCGTGACCAGTGGAGTGATATGATGTGTATTAGTCAAACTGGGACAGATTTTTTTGCATAATTCAATTGTAAACAAAGTTGTTCCGAGTGGTTTGGTGTGCTTTACGGTGTTGGTGATGGAAACCTGGAGTCGCACCGAATGTAGCCTTTTTATGTACAACGGGTGAGTCTGCGTGTCTCCACAATGAAATTTAGGCCAAAATCTTCTTAAAACATAATCATAAAACACTGACACCAGGCAGCGTATTCATAGCCATTTAATCCATAAGCTTACTGTGAGGGAGCTTTTAGAGGTGGATGTCTGGTTACCATCACCACCACTGTTTCTCTAGAAGTTTCTGATGTTTGGTTTATTAACACTAATGATTGAACATTCTGTTTTGTCACCCCCAAAGCAATCTAAACACTACCAAATGTTTTAGTAGTGATCATTTAAGCTAATTTTGAGCAGAACTCAAAAACGCTATCCAGTAAGAACTAGCAAACAGACTTGAACAAAGAGCCATCATATTTTTCATTAAATCACAAAAAGTGTTATGTGTTAAATGTTTCAGTACTGACAGTTCCCACAATGATTTCCACCATGTGGCCATGAGAGACTGACCCAACATAACGCCCCATGTTGTAAAAAAACAAGATTTAAAAAAAAATGAAACAAAGTTCTTTTTTTATAAAATATCTTATATCTGAATCTTTCAGGTTTACTTTAAAGGAAATAAAAAATGTCTTATTAACACCAAAAAAACCTTTCCAAGACTAAATATGTACATTATGTATACTTTTTTAAAAAAATAAAAAAACTAATGTGATGGCTGTTAGCATTTAATGAAAATGAAATGATTTTCCTGGGGAATTTACTGTGAGTTTAACACAAAACTTTGGCAAACACTAGTCAAATTCACACATTTAACCAACAGCCACACCATTTTTGGTGTCTGAGTTTGCTTCTGTAGTTTTAGTACTGAAGCTACGAGGTTAATGTAGCTAGCTGGTATTGTGGACTCTTTATTTAGAACTCCTAAAGCATTAGGCTTTTTACTGCAGCAAGTTGTTGAGCAATCTCTCCAGTAGGCTTGCTTTTATGGTCTCCGATTTGTGGATAAAATTCAGACCTCAAGATGCTACTACTGTTTTTAGCTATGCTAAATTAGATTTTTCGCCAAACCATCGCTTTAAATTGGTTCAGGGGCTGTGTAGCTCTGAGCGGAGTGCGTTTTGTGGCTCGGTGAGGGGAAGTTGGCGGCGGTTGTGCAGCAGAGCATGCTGAGGGTGGCATGTTAAAAAAATGCAAGCAAGAAAAAAAGGAAAAAAAAAAAAAGAAATCAAAACCAACAGGCGAAGAATCCCGGGCCTGAAGGCTTTGGCAGGCGAGAAATAAAATCCGCCCGTTTCACCCAGCCTGAAACCCACTCACACACTCGCAGCCTGCTATATTACTCCCTAAACTCACTAAAGCAAGCCAGCAATACAAGTGACATAATAGGCGGCGGCACATATGCCAAGTTACGCAATTCTGAGGAGGGAAAAAAAAGAGGAGAAGCTTTTTCTGTTGCTTGGGTGGTTCGATGCTGCTTTTTTTTTCTCCTCTCACTGTCATGCAGCACTATCTCCATTTAGATTGTGCTAATCTAATTACTGAATTTGTTTCGCAAACAAGAAAAAATTGTTCTGATTTAATGACACCGTTGATTCTGCTTTGCCCTGTGGCACTGGAGCGCTGCATTCTAATTCCTGTTTCAGCGCGTTTATCTAATTTCTGTAGTGTCATTAATGTTTAAATTTTTTTTTAGAAGTGTGGTCACACTGTCTCTTGCTGTTTGTCAGTCTACCTAAGGGTCATTAAGTTTCTCTCTAGCCCAGCAAAGGATTTCTCAGAAACGATGAGGCAGAAACCGGTGCAGTAGTGCAGCGTGGTGGTCTGTACTGCTGTAAGTGTGGTAAGCGAGACTATGCAGGATGAGATAGCAGCAGTGAAACAAACGCCCACAGCGTCCAGCAAATCATTCATACAGTGGAACAGAGGCTTAACCTAAATCTTGTTTGCCTCACAGACGTTACTTTTAATTATTCACTTTACCGATAATAGTTCTGTATATTGAAATCTTATTAAACTTCAAGTGACATCACACCTGGAATACAATAGCAATGGCCTAGCACAAACTTAACAACCAAATGGGATACCATAGCAACAGCTCCACAACATCTTTGCACCCAAGTTGAATACCACAGCAATGGCTTAGCAACACCTGAGCAACCACCTGACATGCCATAGCAACAGCCCTGCAACACCTTAGCACCCACCTGGAATACCATAGCAATGGCCCAGCATCAATTTAGCAACCACATGGGGTACCATAGCAGCACCTTTGCACACAAGTAGAATATCATACCAATAGCGTAGCAACACATAAGCAACCACCTGACATACCATAGAAACAGCCCTGCAACATCTTAGCACTCACCCGGAATACTATAGCAATTACCCAGCATCAATTTAGCAACCACATGGGGTACCATAGCAACACCTTAGCACCCAAGTAGAATACTATACCAATGGCCTAGCAACACATAAGGCAACCACCTGATGTATCAAAACCAACAGAAATATCATAGCGAAGGCCTAGTAATGCCTTAGCAACCATTAGGATAACAAAGTAATCTTCAATAAAATCATTAACAAACGTGTGATAACAAACAATGGTCTAGCAGTAGTGGTAAGGTTGTGTGTGACCTGTAGTGGTGAGGGTGTATGTAATCAGTAGTGGTGAGGTTGTGTGTAACCTATACTGTTGAGACTGTGTGTGACCTGTAGTGTTGAAGTTGTGTATGACCTGTAGTGGGGAGGTTGTGTGTGGCCTGTAGTGGTGAGATTGTGTGTGACCTGTAGTGGTGAGATTGTGCGACCTGTAGTGGGAAGGTTGTGTGTAACGTGGTGTTGAGGTTGTGTTTGACCTGTAGTGTTGAGATTGTGTGTGACCTGTAGTGTTGATGTTGTGTTTGACCTGTAGTGTTGAGGTTGTGTATGACCTGTAGTGGGGAGGTTGTGTGTGACCTGTAGTGGGGAGGTTGTGTGTAACATGTGGTGTTGAGGTTGTGTTTGACCTGTAGTGGTGAGGTTGTGTGTAAACTACAGTGTTGAGATTGTGTGTGACCTGTAATGTTGAGGTTGTGTATGACCTATAGTGGTGAGGTTGTGTGACCTGTGATAAGGTTGTGTGTAACCTGTAATGGTAAAATTGTGTGTGACCTGTAATAGGGAGGTTGTGTGTCACCTGTAGTGGTAAGGGTTGTGTGTGACCTGCAGTGGTGAGATTGTATGTGACCTGCAACAGTGAGGTTGTGTGTGACCTGTAATAGTTAGGTTGTGTGTGACCTACAGTGGTGAGATTGTGTGACATAAGGTTGAGTGTGACCTGTAGTGATGAGTGTGACCTGTAGTGATGAGGTTGTGGATGAACTACAATAGCGAGGTTGTGTGTGACCTGTAATAGTTAGGTGTGTAACCTACAGTGGTGGGGTTGTGTTTGACTTGTAGTGGTATGTGTGACCTGTAGTGGTAAGCTTGTGTGTGACATGTAATGATAAGGTTGTGTGTGACCTGTAGTGATGAGGTTGTGTGTGACCTGTAAAATTGTGCTTTTAATGTAAATTCAGTTCAGACTCAGCTTAATAATCACTAGTTCCCCCTAAAGTAAACTAATCAAAACATCCTAATTATTTTTTTAATGCTTGAGACATTTTTAATAAGGGCATTCGCTGATCTTACCTTTTGCTGTGGTTACATGCTGGAGCCTAAGACATTAAAATAACTGCTGGACCATTAGAGATGAAGCAGAAAAAGCTGCTGACTAAAAAGCTAAATGTCAGCGCCACAATGTAAAAGCAGCACCATTTAAGGTGGAAAATTTGAACAAATAGCTGGTAAATAAGAAACAACTTCGACCTCATGGTTTTAATGCTAGTAGTTTTTTGGATAAGGAGGTTTTAAAAAAATTTGTAACAACTGATCAAATTATCCTATTTGAAGTTTCATATACGGAGCTACTGATATATATTTACTATAGTAGAACTTTCCAACAAGGTTTCTTCTACTTTCTGTGTGTTGCAGTCGGTGCTATAGCACCACCAAATTCAAGTTCTCTACAGCCAGTGTGTAGTTTGTTCGTTCTGGGTTTCTGTAGAAACATGGCAGTGGCAGCCTCTGTTGGAAGTAAAGCTGCTCCTATGTAGATATGAAGACTCATCCTAAGATAACAAAAACTCAATGATTTGTAGTTACAGGTGATTCTACACTAATGACGACATGATTTTGTGTATTATATTTCATTTCTGATAATAGTTCCTTGTGTACCGTGTCAGTCCCACCAACTGACACAATGTGAAATCTATGGTTTGTGACCGCACACTTGCTGTGTTTAATAGGAACCATTATAACAGGGCAGAAAGCATAGAAGCGGATAATTAGCGTATTACGTGCCGAGTTGAGCAGCGAGTTTCTCAAGTTTCTTTCTCCCCCTCAGACTGAGACGGAGCTGGAACACCCACAAAATCCATTCAGCTCTCAAGCATCCCATTAATCCTCTGAGTTATGAGCACGATTGAACACTACTTCCTATCTCGCTGCTGTTGTTTGCATTCTACACAATGTCTTCCGTCAATAGTACAACACAAGCCACAGTTAGTGGTCAGGGAGGCTATATGAGTTTATAATTCTTGTTTTACGGTCCCTCTCCTCTCTCTGTGTGTCGAACAATAGTCAGGCTTTAGGCTTCGATTAGTCCCGGCTAACTGCGCCACGTAAACAGCGCGGTGACCCGTCAGGCCTGGCTCTGTGTTTCTAACCCTCGCGCTGCTCAAATATGCTTTTGAAGATTCAACAATGTTCCGTATTTGACAAAGCCTATTAATAATGAGACGGGACAAGCATGAAATGCAGGCCACCTTACGCTGGAATGAAAGGAGCAGGGTTTCTTTTTCCCTCCTCGCGCTGGAGGAGTGTGAAATTTATTAGCAGAATGGTTCTAAAGAGATTAGCAATATGACGTCACGGACATTAATTCGGTTTTATTCGCGTCGAGCGCGAGCGAGAGCTGCAGCTGTGGCTCTTGACAGTGAAGAGCGTATTTGTGTTTGTTTGAGAGCTCTTTCACCAAATTGCGATAGAGGAAGTCTAGGGGAAGTCGAAGTTTGGAGCCGGGCCCTGTGTTTGGTGCTCGTCTCACTGATGTCACCATCACAAAATGTGTCCCGCATTTTCATTTAAAAAGTCATTTTTTCGGTTTATTTTCATTTTGCATGCGTGTTTGGGCACCGGCTGGGCTGTATGGCAGGAGCTCTGAGGTACACACTGCATTATGTAATCATGTTATCGTGTAAACTCTGTTTTATTCCCCCCTGAGCTGTGCTCATTTTCCTGCAGAGCATTTGGATGCACATGAAGAAGCCTTTAGTGTATAGGCTGTTTTATGTAGTGTAGCATGAATACGTCCTGTGGGGTATTTATGTAGCATCGCTTAAACTTGTCCTGCGGTGCATAGTCTACTTCTGTTGCATAGCTTAAACGTGTCCCACGGTGCATAATGTATTTATATAGCACAGCTTGAGTCTTTCCTGCGCCGTATATATGTATAATAGCAAGAATGTGTCCTATGGCCTGTCTGGGTGTATATTCATTTATGTTGTCAATTATGTTATATTATATAGTACATAGTGTATATATTGAATAAGGTGTTTATTAGCGTAATACAAACAAATACATTACAATAACACAATACAAATATA